>OY735217.1:10903028-10938028 GCA_963457665.1 Thysanoteuthis rhombus
GCTTCTACCACCTTCACTCTGACATAAAGCTAGTCATATTTATTGACTAATATAAGTGGAAGTACTTTAATTAATCTGTACAAGTTCTTTGATTCCTGATACGCAGACCACACAAGTCATACTACTTACGAGTCCAGTAGTCCATCCTCATCCGCGGGTGATATATACCAAAACCTCCTGCGGATGTCTGAAACCAAGGATGGTACCAAAACCTACATACACGATGTTTTCCAATACATGATATTTCAGTTATTGGTGAGGCACAGTAAGGAAACTGACAAAAATACCCAATATAAAACAGAACCACAATGACAATATCTCAACATGTTACAAAATGCAATGTGTATTTATCAATTTGTCCTCTGAGATGGTAAGGGACGCAGCTCATCTATATCATCATCAAGTGAGTCACCAGATGATGACGTAGTTAAGTAGAATTTTCTGCTCTGATGACATAGTAAAAATGTGGAATTCAAAAAATAATAATGATAAAAATATAATAAGTAATAAAACCAAAAATATCACCAAAAAATCCGTTCGTGGTCAACAGGACGCCATTCTCCAAGCTCACCGAAATCCTTTTTGGCGGCGCAGGTAAACTAGCGCTATAATAATGACTATGTGAGGGAAAGATGATGAGTGTATCTCAAACTCAATCATTTTTCCCTCTTGCCTATCCCTATTTTCTCTTTAACTTTTTCTATCAATTTATCGAATTGTCCCACCAGACCAACCAGCCAGTGGGCTATATATTCTTCTCTCTTTGCTCGTCTGTCTATCTGAGTGTCTTCGGGCGCTCCTGATTATAATTTTGAGGGCTACAACCATGGAAGGTTGGATGATTGCACCATTAAGAACCATCCAAGAACGTTATTTTTGCTTTTTTTGTTTTTCAAGGGCTTTTTCAGGTCTGTATGGTTATATTTGACCAACAATGGATAATTGTGCTGGTCTATATTTCTTTAGATAATTTTAGATTGAAGATCGATCTTTTCAGTTGATTTGAAGTATTTTCTTTCTTTTTTTTTGATTATTAGTTCTGGTACACACACGGGCAACGGTGATTAATTTATGTGAGAAACTGATATCATCTGTATTTTTACTGGCTATCTTTACATCCTCTTCATCATTGTCTTTTTCTTGGTTAGGTTATATATATATATATATATATATATATATATATATATATATATATATATATATATGTGTGTGTGTGTGTGTGTGTGTGTGTGTGGTCTCTTTCTTTCATCGTTTGGCAATCATCCACCGAACTGACCAGCAAAATAATCCCATGATATTAGAACCTACCGGGCCTGGAAGGCCAAACACAATTTCATATTAGATTTTACACACACCGGTTCTTCGCAGACTCAAACCACATCTAATCACTGACTACAAAGCATAAGATTGACGCCCGCCAGATTAAATACTTGCACTACATGCTCTCCAGAATCGAATTCAGACCGGAGCAAGCTCACCGGAACTGACCAATAACTAACTGGTCAAGAATATAATGGTCGTAGCCTCAAGGTTGGTGGAGGAAGAGGTGATCGAGAAAGTCTCGGGATAAAGTCGAGATTACAATACTAAGATGATTGAGGAAGCTTTTGCTATCGGACCTGATTTAGTTAGCAGTGCGTATCTTGACGGACTACATATATAAATGGAATGGTTTCACAGCTGGCTAACGATGTCCGAAATGGCATTTGTCTGCTTGCTAGTCGAGTGGTCAGCAGAAATAGAAAAGTGTGCTTAGGACTAGTGCACTGTAGGTAAATTCTGATTTCGTAAAAAAGCCAAAAAAAAAAAAAACAAAAAAAACAGACAGGTCATGGTGTCAGGATTGCCATATGTCTTTTCCTGCATATTACCAAATTTTAAAGTCTCCAGTGGTGGGAACAAGGGGTGGTATGCAGGGGTACAGCATATACCTATTTCTCAATTTCAAAGGTTTCTATAAGTTCAAGGTCTACTGATAGCGGGAGACATTGCTGGATAACTAATTCCTAAAATACATTTCTTTCGATGATAGGACCAAATCAAGTGGTCCCGGTACCAAAATAATCAAATAACTTAAAATCCATCAATATCATACTAAGCTCGCTGGAAAAGGGATTAAAATACATCTTCTTTTAACTATCAATGTATATTCATGTCGTATCATATTTGTACATAAGGAGTTGTCATCTTTCGTGAATATTTCCCAGTACCAAATCTCATGGGGGAAACCAAACAGATTTATTCGGAACCAAATTAGCACTATTTGGGTCTTGGAAATAGCAAGGGAAAACTGTTCATGGTGGACGAACTGCTTCGAAATCCCAAGAGTTGAAGGAATCAGTGAGACAAAAGTTTAATTGACACTTTAAAAATATGTTCCCGGAATTTGTCCGAGTTTTACTAAGATATCTTAATGAAACAAACAGAGACTTTATCGACCATTATCAATTTCAGACAGTTTTTTCAAATTGCTTTTCATTGCAGCAACTCATCCAGACCGTCAGTCGATGACAGCGCAGATTGGAAATAAAGTTCAAGCTCTAGGCGAGGATCGAACTGGCACACCTCAAATTTACGGCAACTGCTCGACTGATCGTCCTACCACAACATTCCCAGTTGTCAGAAGATCAAATCTAATACTTATCCTCCGTTTCAAACCAATTGCTCGGCGTCACATTTCTTATTGTTTTTACGTACATTAGTTGTACTAATAGTAGTAATATAACCTAGATTTATTTTTTATCGGATGAAGCATTGTCAACAATTACCATTTTTTCGACCTGTATTCTCTTTCATCTCAAAGCCATTCTACAGCTGTAAGTAAACAGAATCACCACTGAGATATATCTTTCGAGTATATAACTCTTCTGATGTAACTTATGATTCCTGTTCGATACGGGATTCATTTGAAAAAAAAAGTGTCCCCTCGCCAGAATAAAACGAATTTCGTAGCGTAATTTTAAAAAGGAACGACCATTTGCTGACTGAAGGACCCTAATATAGTAAGGGTTGAGGAAAGATGATGTCTTTACGACAATATACAGATTGGATAATTTCAGAAGAAAAAGCCAGTTTAGGTTTTCTTTTCAGTTTCAAAAAGAATAACCGCTAGTGAATCTTTCAGATGTATCTTACTAATGTATTACTCTCTCGATATAACTTTGAATTCAATACGATATGGTATTTATTTCTTTTAAAAGTCAAAATTAAAGTGCCCCCTCTCCAGAACAAAATAAACTTCGTTGCGTAGTCATAAATAGGAGCGGTCATTTGTAAAATCTCTGCTAATCCTGCAGGTTAAAAGATCTGAGTTCTCGCATAGAGATCATTCTTTATTAGCCATCTGCGCTTTCACACACTGCAGTAGATTGACGGTCTGAATAGTAGTTCTGAAAAGCAACTAATTAAGATTTAAAAAAAATAAATGAAATATTCAAGTCAAAAATTAATAAAGGTTGACAATGCTTCATCCAATGAAAAATGAATCAGGAGATTTTATTGACGAGAGAAAAAAAAAGTTTTAATTGGTCAATTAGTTCTACGATGAAGGTTGTTTTTTTTTCTTCTTCGGAAATGATCAAATTTAATTAAATTCTGTGCTTATAAAAGGTCTTATAAAAAGAAACCTGTGTGAGATTGCAATCATTTAGATCGTAGAATTTATTTCGTTCGAAGATTTCGATTTGGATGATTTAATGGGTGTTTTGAAAATAGAATTGAAAAAGAATTCCAGTTTCGAATCAATTAGAAGACGATGAAATTTCCTCGGAAGAATTACGTGCATTTTCAGATTGCCTTGACCTAAATTGCTAATTTCTGTTCAAGCTCACCTTCCCGAACTTATCAACGGATTAACATATTTTTTCTGGATCTAAGTGCCAATTTGATAACGTTAATGGTTCGATTCATCGAGATATTTTTTCTTTTTTATATATCCTTGTTTACCTTAGCTAAGGAAGTTGAAAGAGGAATATACTGTAGCAGAACGACGTAAGGACACAGGAGTACATCGTACACCTACTTCTCTACTTCCGGGATTTTTGTATATTCAATGTCAACTAATGGAGGCATTAGAGTAAGTCTACCGTATACATAGTTCCCAAGATCCATTTCTATCACTTAGTATGTGCATTCAGTCTATCTGTTCGTTTGCACAATATCTACAAAACTTCTCAATGAATTTTAATGTATTTCCTCGAAAAGAGATCATGGGCTACAGAGTAATAAGGTAAATATCCATAAATTTGTCTTTGATTGAGATTCATTTCTTATTCTGTAGTAAAACATGTTAAAGGCGATCAATTAATTGATAACAGTAAATAAGTCAAGTAACACGATATCAGTACAATCGGATTTCTCTCGTTTGTTCTAAAATATTCTTTCATCCAATTTTTTAGTTAGTTTCCGGCTTTGGCAGAGACATTTGCTCTATGAGTGTTTCCAAGTTTTGATCAAAGAATTACTTAATAAAAAAGAAAGTCTGTAATGTCAGATAATATTTATTGAAGAACTTGAGTGGAGAATTAAAACAAGCAGACATCAAGTTTATGAAAACACTCTGCAAAAAAAAAAGATTTATGAATCCAGGAACAACTGAGTAACTAAATTGGTACAGTCATGGTTAGCAGAACATGTTAACCATTACTCTGCAGTGATTTTCGTAGTCAGGCATAAGGTACCTCTTGAAGATCGAACTCACTATCGCAGAAACGGATGGTGAAACTTGATTAGCAAGTACATAGCAAGACCTTTGGAGTATCAATTATGGTAACCTTAGTTCGGCGCGAAGACACGAAGATGGGGCACTTCCTGGAGATCGAACTCGCTACAGAAGTAATGGTCACTACAACATATGATTTGTAGCCATTACTACACAGAAATATTTTCTGGTTATTAAACTTAGTCCAGTACAGCTTAAAGCCATAGATGTGAGACGTGGGGCACCCCTTGAAGAACGAATTTATACTAGTAATGTTCAACAGTATTTGATTTATAGCCCTCACTCTACACCATAATGACCTGGTTATTTACTAAACTCAGTTTTATAAGGCGTAAGGTTACAAGTGTAGAGCACTCTGAGAAGAAATAAAATAATAATGGTACACAAAACTAGCTTTCTAATGATTTCTCAATAGCAAGACGCTGACATCATTACTTCCGAGTGTTTTCTTCCCCATAATTACCATTAATTTTTATTGCTTTTTTAATTACAATTCATTGTTTTTAATTTCCATTCTTATTCTTATGATTGATTTTATCAAGATCATCTCTTTGATGAATCTTATTTTCAAAGATTAAAAGAATAAACAAACTATGTTTCATTATTTTTTTTTAATCTCTAGTGCTGACCCTAGGAACCATTAGAGCTATCAGGATTGCCATCAGTACTCGACGCAGAATTTAAGTTATTTTGATGGACTTCCTTTATCAGTGCTCGTCCGATCAGTGAGAGATGTTGCCAAATAATTCATGGAGGAATCAGAGACAGCGGAAAGCATCTTTATAAATGTATACGCGTGCTTGTGAGAAAGAACATACACATACGCTTACACTCACACACAAACGCGTACAAATATATATGTATATTCATAAACACGAATATGAGTATACTGTAGTACCCTTCTTAGCGCAATCACGATAGCGTTGTTATTCAAAAGTTTTTCGTTAACAATTTGGCAATGATAAATATCTAAAATGAGAACTGATAGGAGACGGCATCATGGACTATCTTCCAAATGATAGTTTTACTAGTTACATAAAGAAGCTACCAGATGCTGTGCACAGCACTAATCCATTCCTTTTTGTTGAGGCTCAACAGCGGCATCCTATAAATCAAAATGATTTTTAGTATGATCCGAATTTGTGCTATATCTATAATGACTCCTTTATTCTTCCGCATAGAACCTAACCAAGAGACAGACCCACAAATTGAGAACCATACAACGAGCACCTGAAAAGATTATGCTCAACCTCACATGGAGAGACCACTGAACAGCACAATACATCCGGGAGACGATAGGAGTCAGGGACGTCACAGAATCCATTAAAAAACAAAACAAATGGCAATGGGTCGGTCGTGTCGCCAAAATGGCAGACAGCCGATGGACATCGCGACTCATAACATGGATTCCCAGATATAACATGCGCAACCGGGGCATGCAGAGTATTAGATGGAAAGACGAGCTAGACAAATCCAGAAAGAACTGACTCCATGAGAGATCACATGATGCCATTGTCTCCATGTTGAAAACCTCTGTAAATCACAGGCTATAGTTGATTGCACAAGAGATCTGGCTTTTCAAGGGGATTGTATTTGTATTTGAAAGGGTCACTTTACACATGGGGATGCGTACGTATATATATATATATATATGTTTTACTGAAAGTTTGGGAAAAGAATTTTTTCTGAACAATTATACTAAACCTCACACACACTTGAAAGAACACTTACATAAACGTATGTAAGTGTACATCCATAGGTACATAAAAATGTGTGTGCAAAGGAATGAGAAATTATGTTAGTCTTGTCAGTTGTGATGTTACTAGACTGAAAAATGGTTAATATCAGAAACAGGGAACTTAAAAATCTCAAAAACAAAATGACTGAATTTCAAAGATTTCTTTTCTTCTCTTGGAAATGGTAAAGAAAAAAAATTAGGATTAGACCCTTATCGACATATTTTTATTAATACAAGAAGCATATTGTTAATTTCTTCTCGGTAATCTTAATCTGGTTCCTCCATCTCTGAAAAGAATTCTCTCTTATCCATAATAACTCAACCGGGTGTTGTTCTTGTAAGGTGGTCGCGAGTTGCATGTGTGAGGGTGTCTAGTTAGAGTTCTTTTCCTTTTCTTCATCTCAGTTAATTGTGGAAAGTGACTTATAATGACGGAGGAAAACAGAGTGGAATTTGACAGCTCGTTTAGTAATTTGGAGAAAGAATTCATTTTTTGTTTGAGCGAGTAGAATACTAATAATAAAAACAAAGTACAATTTTAGGAGAAATGAATAAGTTAGCATAAATAACAGCTTGCAGACAAATATTTTTAGCATTCGTAGCAAAAACAAGAGAATGGTTTCTATTCTGCCCGTCTTCTAAGAGCCGGGTGTCGCTTTTCGCTCATCTTTGGTTTTGGACTTTGATTAAGCATTTCAGATAGATGGAGAATTTATGATTTTTGACGACGAATGACCCCGAAGTGCTCGACCTTTTTCTTTACTTTACAGCAAAATAAACGTTTTCTTATCATTATCATTATCAGCCCGTTAGCGTCTGTCGTTAGACATAGACCCCCCCCCCCAGATTCGCCAGACCTCTCTGTCATGGCCATCACGGAGCCAGTAATTTCTGAATTAATTTAGCTCAACCTCACTTTCTGTCGGCCACAGTTTCACATTTGATCTTCAAGAATCTACGTTGTAAGAGGTGATGTCGAGCAATTGGACATTCTAGCAACATGTCCAACCCATTGCCATTTGTTTTTTCCAACAGTTTCTATAACATCTCAGACTGCTGGCCTTTCTCTGATATACTGAGCCGTCTTATGACCTCTCCATCACTCCAGGGAATCTATGAATCTTTAAAAGTATTAAATAGAACCATTATTATATAATAGAAGTCCAAGTTCTTTTGTCTGACAACCATGGATCCAAGGTTGGATCATCCAAGTCAGCATATCACTTTTGACCTATTTATCACGTACAATAAACATGTCTTTCAAGTTCTATTGGTCGATAGATTATAAATGAATATCATATATACAAGAAATCTCCTTCAGATTATAGCTGTATATAATTGCTCAAATTATACGCGTGCGTGTACAGACGAAGATATTTAGAATACAAACGTTCTTTCAAATATATAAAATGAAATGAAGTGGGAACCAACATTTCATACAATTCATAGATTGATAGATAGAGAAGTAGATACATAGATATATACATACATACACACATACATTTAAGCATTGTAAACACACAAACCTATATATATATATATATGTGTGTGTGAGTGTGTAAGTATGTATATATATATGTGTGTGTGTGTGTGTATGTATTTATATATATACATATATATATTTATGTATGTATATACATATATATATTGTCTACAAAGCTTCAAATATTGAACATGAAAAAAACTTCTTTTATTTTGTGCCACTTCAGTCACTTATTTCCCAATATCTGTCAATGCAATTTATGTAACTTTCTTCAGTATTTTTCTGTTTTGCATATACTTCTTTACTATGGTACAATACACACTCACATACACACACACACTCATATACATATATACACACACACACACACACACACTCATATACACACACACACATACATACATACACACACACACACACACACACACATATATATATATATATATATATATATATATACATATATATATCTATACACATATAAGAAGTATACTCGGTTGAATTGTTATGGATAAGAGAGAATTTTTTTGTAAGATGGAGGAAACAGAATCTGTTCACTGAGATGAATTCAAAAAAACGTCTCTTGCGTATACAAAAATGTGTCAATAAGACCAAATTCTTGAATATGTAACCGTTAGATAGAACCTTTTTCCAATCAACCCTAGCTAAGAGGAGATGAATCCATTCTTCTGATGATATGCCGTAAGCACTGATATACGGTATTGAGAACTTCTTCCAAATCTTTTTTCAGTTTCTTACTATATATATATATATATATATATATATATATATATATATATATATATATATATATATATATATATATATGTAAGCGACCTTTCTCATAAAGAAATACACACAAGGATGGATCAATAAGTCTGACACATAGTTATCAGCTGGATTTTAATAATTTATCTCTGTGTGCAGTTATAGGAATGAAATAGTTTGATCCGACCAAGTCCCAGGAATTCATTTACTAGCAAAAGTACGGTATCTGAATGATGTAGATATTTATCTATATTTATGTACAAACGTATGTGGGTGTGTGGGTGTGCGCGTACACGTGCATGTCGAGTACACCAAGGTAGCATATGTTTGTGTTTGATAAATCTATATTCATCAGGAGAAAGAGTGCAGAACAGGCCAACTTGTTCAAAGTACTCAACACAAGAATCAATAAGGAAAATAATGAGAAAAAAAAGAAGTATTGATCTTAGTAAGAGAAGAACAACAAAAAAGGAATAAACAAAGACGGGTTTTTGTCTTCTGTGTTTGTGTTAGTGACTCTATCGTTGCTGACTGTGGCCAATCTTGTTTCTTGTATTTTGCTACTTCTGGACCAAGTAAAGAGATTGAGTCAGTGGCGTGTTCAAGGTGGATCCCGCACTTGCCAGGGAGTGACCCACTTACTATGATCACGGCACCATTCTTTACGGTTCATGTGTTATGGGACCTGCCGGATCGGGTGATGAGACGGCAACGGAATGCTGCTGACTCAGATTTAGTCTTGAGCAGGAACTTTTCAGCCATTCTGACCGACATATTCAATCTCTGCAACCTATGGGAAGCACAGAAGTGACAGGTCTCCTCTTCCTTCTTGACCTTATAACTATAGTTTGTGAATAAATACTGAAAAACCAAACAGGTCTAGTTAGTTACTCAATAAAGACCATCATATACCCAATTAGGGGTGATCAATTAGAAAATTGAAAAAAGGGGTGATCAATGAATAAATTACTTCTCTCGCCTCTTTATTAAGTGATCACTAAAAAAAATTGAATTATAAAAAAGCAAGCAGACACAAACTAAGGGATCAATTTAGCCAAAATTTACATCGTAAATTGAACACCTCCCACTAAAAAAAAGTATTAGAGGGATTTTGAAAAAATAAAAAACACAAAAAAAGTTCTTCCTAGTCATAAAAAAATTCAAATGTGTTGCCCTCTTGCTCCTGCATGTGTAATACATACATACATTCATAGCTAGCCAGACCAACTTGAAAACTGATAGAAACTTATGTTGACATTCTTAGTGACAGTTTTGGTTGATGGTTTCTAACATAATTCATAAAATGGCATGAAACAAATTAGCAATTATCATTAATTAATATAGGAGTTTTTTTCCCAGATCCCCAAAATGGTGATGATCATAAGTTAGGCTGAGTCATCAGAGATTTGGGTAGCAGGAGGTGTTGGAAACTGGATTGTAAAAGAGAGAGAAAAGAGGTGCATGCTGCCTCTATAAAAACATCCTACAAAACAAAACCAATTACCACTTTTTGGTAGCTTTCAAAGCGGGGGTATACATATTTTAAACTTCGTCTAGAAGACAAATTTATGATAATTTTATTCAGATGATGTTGCTGAAATAAAAACAGGAAAAGTTACACTTTCTTTCTACATCTTTTAAAGTACTGATTGGCATAATATACCCGAGAAATTCTTGCCATAATAGGAGAAGTAGGAAGACTAGCCATAGCAGTCGTAGTAAGAAAAAAAATGAGCGGACTAAACTTTGCCGAACATGACCTATTCTGTGCTCTTTGAGACAGACTTACGGTGAGCTATAATCCACAATAACATGCTTCAACATTTGGAGTAATGGATTTCTTATACATTTGGAATGCATTTCTTAATTCTGACAGATAAAAGGCAGGGAAGAGAAATGAAGAAGAAGGAGAGAAAGAGCAAGAAAGAAAGAGTGTGTAAGAGAGAGAGAGAGAAAGAGATTGAAAGGGTGAGTAAAAAAAGAGAGCAGGAGAGAGGAAGAGAAAGAGAGAAACGGGAAAAGTAAGAATCAAGAGAAAACAGGAACGGAAGATAGGGAAAAGACGAGAAGACCCTGGGAAAGGCCAATTATAAAAGTAGATAGATATAGAGGAAATAGAGACTTATATATCGGGTATATCTAAGTACACATAGGTATGTTTCGGAATCTAATTAGGCATTTATTTCAAAGAGTTTTTCTTTCCCTAATTTGAATCCTGGCATCGAATCACTGCTAAGCCACTCTGTAGATATAAGTAAAGGGTTTGTAAGCATACATACGAATGCATGCACATGAATGCATGAACAGACATATACTCACGCAATTAGCTTGTAAGATACAGTGTATATAAGTACATATACGCAGGCACACACAGAGATATATACACACATATACACGCATGTATGTATACATTTGAAATAAGTTGTATAAACGTGTATATATTTGTTTGTTTAGATGTACGTTTGTACTTGTGTTCACTGAGAGGGAAATTTGTCTCTTTATAAACATCCATTTCAATCTGTATACATTATTCATGCATTTATGTGTGTGTGCACATGTCTTCAAGTATGCGTATATATATATATATATATATATATATATATATATATATATGCGCATGTGTGTGTTGTGGAGGTGTACAGTTGGCTTAACGGTTAACAGTATGGAAAACTCTCCATACAAATCATCTTTGCCAAAGGCATGAAGCCACCTCTCTCAGACAGACTGGTTAGGGGTAGCTCCCTGCTTGCTGATACCATGTAACTCAGTGCAACCAGGCATGTATCACTGGGAGAGGATATGGGTACAATTAAGTAAAACCAAATGCCCTGAGAAATGGCATGAAGATCCCTATGATCTGTTAAGTCACTGGATACTTCCATTTATCAAAGACCTGAGATGATGAATGTTTCTTTGTACTTTTGTACCTTTCATTGTAACTTAATGATTTTGCTTTCAACTAAATTTGTTTTATGAACTCCTCAACGGTCACATCCTACAAGCTGAAAATTTGGATTCAAGGGTAACTTGCCCTCAGCATGAACATAAGATAGGTGATGCTGACCTCTGGTAACCTCAGAGTCAATTTTGGGTCGGGTCAATTTTGGCATTTTCAGATCCCAGAGAGACTGCTGCTCCTTATGGATTGCAAATTTGTGTACAAAGGTAACTTGGCCACAGGGCACAGGATTAACATGGCATAGGTGACCAAATAAGGTCCCTACGGGTCTATGTAGGATCAAAACTACTGTTACCACATTTTCAAGTTGCTATTCACTTCTTCATTTATTTCCATCAAGAAAATCATTGAGTTCAAAATCTGACGGAGAGAGATAGGAACATTTTTTCCTCTGAATTTTCATGCACATTCAATGTACTATACCTTCAAACTTTCCGAAAAAAAAATTAATACGGAAGACTGATAAACAAGTTAAAATCAGGAAAATTATTGAATGGGTATTAAATGACTGAGGTTTATATTTACAGATACTTCTCTAAATCTCTCTCTCTCTCTCTCTCATATATGTATATATGCATTAGAATAATTTGAAACTCTATTTCAAATGTTCTCCCATTATGAATCATTTGGCTTGGACAGCATACATATATGTATATATGTTATTAGGAAATGTATATATGATCTGACATAATGATTATAAATTGGGTAATATCTTATCAAAACTCTATTTGAAACTATTATTACTATGTCCTATTATTACACAGTGAAATGTATCATTTAGCCTAGACTGCATACATAGAATAAACAATTGAAGGAAATGGGGCTGTTGCCAGAATCGAATCAGAGGGTAGCCACTTCAACATAGCGTTGCTTTTACCATTGGGCTAAAAAGCTGCCAGTAATACACTTTTAATCATTACGATACACACACATGCATATCTACATATATATATATATATATATATATATATATATATATATATATATATATATATATATACATATATATATATATATATACATATATATATATATCTACATATATATATATATATATACATATATATACATATATATATATATATACATATATATATATATATATACATATATATATATATATATATATACATATATATATATATATACATATATATATATATATACATATATATATATATATATATACATATATATATATATGTATATATATATATATATATATATATATATATATATATCTGTATATGAGCATACATCAGAAATATTCATTTTTAGGCAAATAAAAATAAATATATAGTTAGATCGATAGATAGATAGATAGATATGAAGCTAGAGCAAAGCTGAAAAGATAGAAAGAGAGAAAGAATGAAAATGGTTCAAGTGATGCCAGAAGATCAATGAAGCCAATAAAGACATCAATAAAAAGATAAGTACTTAATTTGACTCCATGAATATCAAATCCATGAAACGTATTCAAATTAGGCTAAAAAAAAAAAACAACTTTCCTTTAGTTCCCTGTCAATACCGTACCCCCCCCCCCACCAATCTACCCTGATATTGGACGATAATGGATGGAAGATCACAAACATTGATGACACATAACTTCCTCTTTCCACTCTCTTATCTTCCTTCCTTCATTTCTTCTTTGGTGTTTTTACTTTCATCTGTTTTTATGAACCTTTTCCCCATCCATTCACAATTTGTCTATTTAAATTGTATCAGAATGCATATCGACCTGCAGATAACAACAGGGAAGAGAAAAACAAACTGGGAAGTTAATTTTCTAAAAATACCCCATGAACTGTGAGCCTCTGTGTGTCTGTGTGTACACGTATGTATGTGTCTGTGTGCATGTTTTCATGTGTGTGTGTGTGCATGCACATGTGCAGATATTTCTCTGTGCGTGTATGAGTATGTGAGTGTGTTCATACGTGTTTGCATACGCATATGTACGTGCATGTAAGTGATTGAGAGAGTGAGTGCGTGCGCGGTCAGGTGTAAAGAAGAAACTCTAATAAGAAAATCAATTCGGATAAAGATATATAAATTGAGAAATAAAATATTGAATGCAGGTAGGCGCTGGAAACCTAATATGACGACTCTTGGCAAAGATGGTCTGAGCAGAGTGAAGAGAGCACGCAGTATTCGTTGGTTTTTCAAAAAGAAAACAAGAAGAAAAGGAGCAACGTTGTTTTTTTTTTCAGTCTGGTAAAAGGCTGGGTTTTCCATTGATTATACGTCAGTGAGTTATCAGAATAAAATTCTGCATTGTAAAGCCATATTTCATCAAGTGAAGATAATTTTGGAAAAAAGGATGAAGAAGAATAATACATATATGTGGATGTACAGTGCACATCGACAAATGTACTTACATACTCATATACTTATATATATGCAACATCAAGAGGACTGAACTTAGTAAATATCAAGTATATTTTGCATCAGTATTTATAGAGTATTCAGAACTTAATTGACACAAGGTCAGAGTAGTGGTACACCCAGTGAGGATCGAATGCATTACAATAGTAATGATGATCATCACAGGCTTGTTAACCATTACACTGATTCTGATAGTCGGGATTTCATTAAATTATCGAATTGTTAAGGGATTTCTGAAAATCCCTAGGGATCTCATGAAACCAGTAAGTTTCATAACCTTACCATAACATATATACGATTCCTGCAGCAGCTTCATTTTCTTCAATTATTTTTTTCTATTTAGGCCGAATGATATATTCACTGATTGGTGAAGGAGGAGCATTTCAAATTGAGTTTCAGTATAATATAACGCAATTTATAATCATTCTGTCTGATTATACATCCATTTCCCAACAACATATATCAATATATATATATATATATATAAATATATGAACTGAGAAACGCTTTAAGGTGGGGAAAGAGTATTTGGACGACTCATTGCACGGCATACAGATGTTTGGATGGATGGATTCATGAGCAAGTAAGTGGATTTGAGTTTCCATAGTAAGATCATTAGTTCTTAGACCTGTTAAGCTTTCTAGACTACATATATATATATACTTGTTATTAATATACTTTTCATAATAGAAATTCAGTGTAATATATATATATGTATATATATGTATATATGTATGTACACTTGTTATTACTATATTTTTCATAATAGAAATTCAGTGTTATATATATATATATATATATACATATATACATATATATATACATATATATATATATATATATATATATATATATATATATGAGTGTAAGTAGAATTATTTATCTAGAATAGGAAGTACAATCAATTATGTTGCCAATATAGGAAAAGACGCTAATGGAGGTTATCAGAGCAACAATGAAACCATTCATTGCAGAATATTTATGTGTGTGTATATATATATATATATATATATATATATACATATATACATATATATATGTGTGTGTGTGTGTTTGTGTATATACACACAACTAAAACTCCTACGAGCATACCTATCCATAGCTCTATCTACCTACATGCGTATCTATCCTAACAAAGACACATAAACACATGTACATGTACATATATATATATATATATATATATATATATATATATATATATATATATATATATATATATATATATGAATCAAGTGATTGAGCATCTATATTTATCTAAAATATAGGAAGTACTTACATTTACATATATTGACATTGTAGGTGGGAATGCTTATAAGACTGAAAACTGCAACCAACACTCAAATTGATAATATTGCTTCTGCAACCATTACAATATGATTTAATCACATTATTTTTTTAATAGGATTATTCGTGAAATAAGATCTTTACAGCAGGGATAAATTATATATATAAGTCAGTCTCATAATTAATATAAAAGGCATCATTGTTCGTAAGCGTTATTGAAGGGGGAGTGAAGTCGGGAAGGATAGAGACTGCAGGGAAGGAAACGTTGAAGAATTGTGAGTGAAAGTTAGGTTTATAAGAAGTTTGAATTCATGTGAAGAGAGTAGATATTTACTAAACTTAGCTTCGTCTGTCACAAGGCTGCTGCAATGAGAAGCAAGCTCACTATCAATTGCTCCTGAAACTAGCTTGCTAGCCATCAATATATAGCTGATACGCTGTTCGTAGTTTGGCCTTAACGATGAGGATCAAACTGCTTGGCAATGGCTTTCAAAACCAGCATCCTCACTGATACAACCAAAAGTGCCCGTTTTAGAATTCATATATTATGTGCGAAAGATCTTCAGCCATTCTTTTTCTGTTCTAAAACTTGTGAAAGAAACTACAGTAGAATACCTAATTTTTCTTCCAGACCATTTGTACTCCTTTCCTTGTTGTAGTCATAACATTTCAGCTGATTCGTTTTTACAGCCGCTTCAGATATAGAATGAAGAAGAGAGCCATGGGAATGAATCAGCCGAAACATCAAGACTGCATCAAAGAAAAGAAGAGTTTGAATTGTCGGAATAAAAGTTGGAATGTTAAAGACTCTTCTCTAAGTTAGCAGTAATGTAGTAGTTTGGTTTCTACCTGGATGCTGTATGACTCCATATTTATTTACTAAGATACATCTGTGTGTTTTCTCCCCAGATATATGTATACATCTCGATGAAATCACAAAGAATCACTTCAAATATTCTGTTATATTAGAAATTTAAAAAAAAAAAAGACGAGCAAGATAATGAAAAATTCTTTTCAATATTCACATAGGCTTTTCTCAATGATATCAGATATTGCCTTGACAATAACAAGAATGATAGAAAGAATTCATTCCTGCCCTCGAGATGAGAGAACATTGAATTATGAAGTATATAACGCTCTAATTCGTTATCTTTATTGCATCATCTGTGAAAGTAGAGAAGAACATTAAAGCTATCAATCACCAAATTCTTCATTCATTAAGGACCAAAGCATACATATATTCTGTAAGTTTATACTTCCATACAGTTAGATGCAGCTCAAACATTCATCTTTATTATTCAGTGATAAGAGTTTTTTCACAAAAGGAGAGAGAATAGTTGGCCTTTGGTCTTCAGGGAAATCTTCAATGGATATTCTTCATGCTTTCAGCCAATACATAGGTATTTAGTGAGTTTAGTTTGAGCAAAAGTACCAAATGTTACAGGCTAGCAATTCAGATTCAGTGATCAGTCACTTGCTCTTTTACTATAGTACAAACTTGTTAAGTACAATACTGCCATTTACTTTCATGAACAACTGGGTGTTACAGGTTTGCAATTTTAGACGATAATCACCTTTAATTGGAGTTTTCAAATAAATACAATAATTTCTAGGTGTGTGGTATGTATGTGATACATATATGTATATGTACGTAATATATATATATATATATATATATATATATATATACTGCAAATGAAAAATTACAATTGAAAATGTATGTATTTACATATTCACGTGCATTTTCTCAAGTTGAGGCCCCTTTATAACCTATGCAGCAGTTCTTGCACTAGCTCAATCCAAATCTGAGCAAGAAAGAGAAATACTTAAATGGATATTAGATGTTCCCCAACAACTCAACTGAACCGAGAAGAAAAAAACCAAGAGAAAAAAAAAAACAGAAATAAACTTCCAAGGTAAAGGGCATTGCCCCTTTTTATTTTCTTTGTTGTTTTCAAGCTCAAAGAGTCGAGTTGAAAGCTGCAATTCCTGACATCCAGCTTTCATTGCCAATCGATCGGAGCTAAACATTTGAGGTCCTCATCATCACTGCCTTTACCTGCTAACCCGTGTCGTTGTCGTTGTCGATTGTAAGCCAACAAAAGTTGTCAATACCTGATTTATAAGAGATGCAACAAAAGCCTCTATAGAATGAGGTTAAGGAGAAGGATAGAAGTAATAATGATAATAATAATAAAAATAATAATGATGATGGTGATAATAATAATAATGATGATGATGACGATGATGATGAAAATGAAAAAAAGAAATGATGAAGAATAATACTTCTATCTAGGAATGATTTGTTCGCTGTTTCTTTTTTCTCATTCACTTCACTCTTTCTTTCAGCTGATTTGCCTCTTTCTCATTTCTCACCATATGTATATATATATATATATATATATATATATATATATATATATATATATATATATATTCTAGCATTCCAAGGGGAAATTACGAATCACCACCACCCCATTACATTGCTTTTAACCAAGTAAATTAGGCAGAGGTGGAGGTAAGATCAAGTACCTGAGATGAAAATACAACCAGATTAAAAAAACAAAACAAAAGGCATAAACTAAGGGACAATTTAGTCATAAACTTTCTCTGTAAATTGAACCTCCCAATAAAAAAAGAAGGAGGAGGTGGAATTAGTGGGTTGTGGGGATTTTTAGAAAAACAAAAAAAGATATTTCCCTTACTCATTGAGATGGGTTCATGTGTATACAAAATTTCAAGATTCCTCTACGAATGGTTAGGGCTGAGCAAAGCCCAGATAGATAGATACAAACCTAGATATATACATGTAAATATCAGGAGACATGAATAACTTAAACCCAGCAACAGTGATTAAACTAGTCTGTTGTGGGTAGCCTACAGATATGTATATCAATAATTGTGTCATCCACAGACAGCTGTATCGTTGTGCTACAACTATTCAGTGTGGCTATAGACTATCCAATATCCCTTCCAGTACCATAAGGTAGGGTTTGAACCATCACTTCAGACCCAGAGGCAGATGTTCTACCCCTGCCCTATGCAGAACTGAACAGTTAGTAGGATCGAATCAAGCTGTATAATTACTTGCACATAATTTCCTATCTACCAAAGTGCCCCATTCCAGAGTTATGTATAAATGTGTATATGTTCAAAGATACATTGTTAGAAATAACAAATAAACTCAGTGTATCTAATTTTTTTCATAATTTTTTCAATTTGTGTACAAACTTTTTATTGATGGCATCAAAGTTTTTAAAAAATGTCCCGGAGTTTGCTGTTCTTGATCTTTTGACCATCATCGATCGCTGTCGTATGTATTCAGGGTGGTGGAAAAGTCTAGTTTAATTTTTGAAATATATCTGGTGTATATTTTCCCACATTGTCTGTTCATCATCCCTTTTATCCAAACACCCCCTACTGCCCCCTTGACTTCAACCAACCCTCACTGTTTCCCTACCTTCCAACACCCCCCTGAGACTCCCAGCACCCCAAAAAGGTGGTGCCCCAACTTATGGAATCTCTGATCTAAGAGAACAGTTTTTTCTAGACATCTGTAATGCAAAGGAAAATTAAAATGCTGTGAAGAGAACATTGTTTTCTTCTCTCCTATCACTCTTCATGGGTTGTCCACACAGAATAATACAGAATCTTGATTCTTCGAGCTGAATTCTTGGCGGCAGAGCAGGAAAAACTTGCAACAGCTACAACCGGTGGTTTCAGGCACAAAATTGCTCATGGAAATTCTTTAAGTACAAATTCCGAGAAAAAGTAACTCCACAGGCGTATGGAGCATTTTTTTTTTCAATTTTTTCCACTGGTAATCAAATAAAGGAAGACACTGAATCACTTGCAGAAGTCAACTCATTTTGTAATTACAAAGACAACAAAGAAATTTTGAGAGGACTTGATGCGGTCAGTATGCTTTAATGAAATCAGAAGGTATGTTTTTGGCATTTTGAACTGAGAGCTGGAAAAATTTTTTTGATGAGGACTTAACCTAAAGCTTTCATTTGTTGACTACTGATTGTATGTGATATGACTGATTTGAGATGGAAAATAACTAGTGAAGTCAAATTGAATAATAACTTTTACCAAAATGCTTCAATCTAAAAAGACATTCATGTTATGTTCTTGGATGTTTTTATTATTTCTACCTCTCTTCTTCAAATATCCAAAAATTAACCGTGTTCATATTGCAGGTACATTTTTCTGTATAAACTGTGATTGCAGGCACACATTTTTTATTCCAGTTTCTGGAGATGGTGTGATGTACGACACTGGCCAAGTCTCATTTAGTAAAGACAAATCACTTTGATGAGCTCAATGCATATTTCTAGGCAAGTAACTTAAGCTTCTTTTTTACCTTATTTTAGAATCAAAATTAATCATAAAATCATTTTCGTTTCCTGGAAACTGGGACAAAATGACACCCACTTTGAAATGTTCTAGTCAGGGGGAGGAATGTAAAAAAGTGTCAACCAAGAATTCCTATTCACAAGAAATTTGAGATCATATCATAGTTAAAAATAAATGAATAAATTTTCGGATTTCTTTTTTTGTCAAGATATCTCAACTCGACCCATTATATCAGGTTACCAAAATTGAGGTTATTCGAGAGAGGAGATGGGAATTCATCTATCATGACTCATTCTGTTTATCAACAAAATGGTCTCCATTAATTCAGATTATATTTGACTTCTGCGCTTTGACAATCCAGTTCAACTACCTTATTCAAGCAAGAGGACCGGATCAGATAGTCATGAATAAGGGATTGGAATTTTTTTTTTTTTTTTTTTTCCAAAGCAAAACATTTACATAATAAAATCCACAGACAGCAAGAGATAAAAGAGAGAAAGAGTTGGTAGTAATTTCAAAAAAGCAAATATAAAAGTTGCATTTAATTCTAACCCAAAATGTTGTAAATGACGAATCGGATAAAATTACTCTGTTGATCTTTCCACTGGCTTTTGAAGAATGCCAGTGTCAGGTCTGGTTAGTCACTCAATAGAAACTGTCACATGACTGATGTCTGTTGGCAGCATGTCACGTTGGGACTGATCAATGAAGAAATTGGAAAAAAGGTAAGATCAATTAATAAGTTACTTCTCTCGTATTTTGCAGGATCATCAGTATGGTCTGACTCTTCCGAAAACAAGTGGACATAAACTGAGGGATCAATTTAGCATAAACTTACACACTAACTGAAACTCCCATTTAAAAGACTATTTGGTGGTAGGGGGATAACTCAAACTAGACACAATAACCACTTAAATGATAACATTTTCAGTACTTAACTTCCATTGGTTTCGCCTGTGCACGTAATACATAGCCAGCCAGACTAACTTGAAAACTGAAGAAACCTTTCTTGACAGTTCATGAAAATTTCGGTTGACAGTTTCTAATACTCAGTATCAGTGTCAAGTTTCAGGACAGAACATAATTATTTGTATCTACCAGATCCATAAAATTGTTCTGCTTTCCTTTTTTTGACCTTTTGAAACTCTGGACAATACTAGCTTGGTAGGAGGCTGGGCTTGAATTACTGTGTCGCATGTTTTTCTCTTCTGTCATGACAAAAACCGGGCTGTTTACAGCAGCATTGTAGTAAGGGCATCTTTATATTGCGGAGACGAGATGCTATAAACAGGAATTTCATGTGTTTATGACATTGTTCCTGGGTTGGTGTCAGTAGTAAGGACTTCGTAAAGATCACAGAGTTGATGACAAAAATTTAAATGCAGAGGGTAGTGAGAGAGGTAATGAATGACACCAGTCTGGGCAACAGAATAACGATTACAGAATCGGGCAAGTTAGAATATGTTTAACCGGAACTGATGATAAAAATGGTGTAGACTAAGTGGGAAATAATTGTTTCAGAAGACCAAATTCCAAAGTAGATGATATCTTGGGTGAGGCCTAAATTACTTAACAGCAATTCTTTCGCTCATCAATTCTATTCTCACTCTGACATCATTTTTATCATTACTACTCCAACCAACATAATGATTAAGACTGATAATAGTAGTACCAGTAGTACCAGTAGTAGTTGTAGTACCATCATCATTATCATCATTCTCATAAGGAACCGTCTACCATAACTGTCAACATAGGTTTCTCCAGTTTTCAAGATGGTCTGGCTGGCTGGCTACATATGTATGTATAAATTATGGATACAGGCCGCACCAATAGAGTCAAGAGGCTGAAATTTCAGGCATCTATACCTTATTATGTCTAGAAAAAAAATATCTTTAAAAATCTCCTCCCTAAAAAGGTACAATTCACAATGTAAGTCTATGCTAAATAGGTCACTCAGTTCGAGCCCTGCAGTGTTCAAACTTCTTTTGAATTTCAGATTTTTTTTTTTGATTACAGCCAAACATATTTCTTTGATTGATCATCCCGACATAGCGTGCTGCCAAAGGTTGGTCATGTTTCTATTGAATGACTAACCAGACCAGCAGAATTGCTAGTTATGGTGATACAAGAACAGCAGTTTATCTATTATCAATACTTCTCGATCACGTGTCACACTACTGATCATTATTGAAAGTGTACAGCAACAGCTGATGGCTGCTACTGATAGGATAAGTGTGTGACAGTCATGGGAGGGAGACAAGAAAAGATAGTTTAATTAGAGATATCAATGGGAGAGGAGAGAATAGAAAGTTATTGATCTATCCATCCATCTGTCTATCACAGTTCTTTGATCTCTATCTGTCTATCAGTCTACTTATCAAATAACTGAAAAATGATGTTCCCTATATACAGGGTGTCCCAAAAATAATGCCCAATTTGAATGGGAGAGGAGAGAAAAGAAAGTTATTGATCTATCTATCCATCTATCTATCTCAGTTCTTTGATCTCTATCTGTCCATCAGTCTACTTATCAAATAACTGAAAAATGATGTTCCCTATATACAGGGTGTCCCAAAAATAATGCCCTATTTGAAGCTGACGAGCATAAATCATGGCAGTTTACTAATGCATATTAAATCGTCCTATGCTATTATTACAAAGCATCAGCCATAACTGTCACTAAAAGTAGCAGCATAAGTTTCTTCAGTTTTTAAGCTGATCTGGCTGGCTGGCTGGCCACGTATCATGTATACAGGCTGTAATAACGGAGCCCGGGGAGTAAGAATTTCAACATTTACTCTTCATGCCTTCAAAAAAGTTCCCTTCTTAATACATTTTTTTTTGGTGGGGGGTATTCAATATGCAATGTAAGTTTTCAACGAATTGATCCCTCACTTTGCATCCATTAACTTTTTGATAATCCAGACTTTTCAGAGATCACTGCCCAAAGAAAAGGGGAGAGAGGTATCTCATTAATTGTTCACCCCTTCTTTTTACAATTTTTTCATTGATCAGCCCCAACTCAGCATGTTGCTAAAAGACATCGGTCACTTGACGGTTTCTACTGAGTAACTAACCTGTTTTAGTAACTTATTGCTTTGATCTGTGAAATAATAGGGTATGCTACTAATGAAATATTCATTCCATTCGTGGCTACTAATCGTCCTGGAACTGAACTGCAAATAGCTGTAAATCGAGTGTTACTTTCATGACACACTGTGTTGCTTCTATTTCAATATAATTCTCTTTGTTCTGTTACCCAAACCAAACTGAATCAAAGCTCTATGATCCAAACTTCAACCCTAAACTTGATACCGAACACTATGTGTAATGTGTTTCCTGTCTTGCAACTTCTTCTCTTTTTTTTTTTTACTGGAATTCCCAAACTGGATCCATAACATTATGACTTAGCTTCTCATTCAATCATCAGACCTCCAGAAGTAGAGCTGGATGAATGTGTGCAAGATTTTCTTTTTTTCTTTTTTTCTTTTTATAAGTAGTCGACCTGAAGTGATGGTTGGGGGGCGGACGGGGGGGGGGTGACTAGCAGCAAGCAAATTGTCTTGATAAAGACTTGACTTGAAAAAAAATGATATCAATCACCACGTGCCTCACACATCCCCAGCTGATATATCAAATTCAATATTACGAATCATTGTCAAAGATTGTTCTGTTATCACAAGGGTGGAAGAGAAAGGGAAGGTTTTTTTCCAACTCGGCAGTGAATCAGAGCCATGTTAGTGCAAATGGCTTCAGAGGGTATTGAACAAAAAGCAACAGTGGCAGTTGTATTGATCGGTCGCATGATTGATATGAGCTTCTATCTGGCATCTTAACAGCTATGGTCATTTATAATCAGAAATTTTCTGTATTTGACCAATTTTGATTAAAGCAGAGGCATTGCAAGAGGGAGATGAGAGGGGTCAATCACCACAGGATGCTGGTCTGATCGGTTGAAAAATTTCCTATGGCTTTTAAGGCTTGTTATTTGATAATTATCTCCTTCCCTAGGATGTAGCTCAGCTAACCCGGGGAGCTGTCTTCACCTCTGCAAGCTGAGAATCCTTAAAACCAAGATGAAAAAAAAAAATCGAGGACCTAAAGAACTCTTATTCACTGGAAACTCTTTAGGTTTTAGTACAGTTCAGCATTTGTCAGATTTTTGGAAGATTGTGTTGTGCCAATAATAATATCATTGTTATATTTATGGAAGAAAGCATGAACCTTGTATATTGATTTTACTTCAGTATGGTTTGAATCATAAATCAGATTCGAAAAAAGCACAGAACACTAACAATGGACCAATCTAGTATAAACTTTCATTGTAAATTCACCCTTCCTCCATTGAAACCTATTGAGGAGGAGAATTTTCTAAATTCTAAAAGCAAAAAAAATCACTTTCCTTACTCATTGCAAATAAATTTCAGAACACATGAATGATTAAACCAAGCAACAGTGACTGAACCGGTCTGTTGTGGATAATGGTGATTGATAACAGAGAATAAAGAAAGAAAGAGAAAAAAACTTGACGAAAGGAAGGGAGAGCAAAGATGAAAAAAAAAGGACCTAAAGAACTATCATTCAAAGAAACGGTTCCTTCCAAAGGGAGGGAAACGTAATAGAAAGAAAAGGTTCTGAAGGCGCTTGTGTAAGGAGAAACGTACAAGAATGTGAACCCCATTCTGCACACCATACACCCTACTTATGTTGTACTGCTCCATAATAGTGCGCACTCACTCTTCAACCCTAATTTCATTCCAAAGAACTCATCTGTTTCCCATTGCATCAAGATAACCATCCATCATCTTCACCAACCAGTTCACAGCAACAAACAGAGTGACAATAGAAATGTCGTAAGTTTTGTCTGAAGCTCTCAGATCAAGCAGTGTTATTATTACGGAAATCATTTCAACTAGTGTCCCCATGTTGGTTGTTTTGATTACCATCTTTCAGTTGCTGTATTCAAGGCACTCTCAACAATATTAGAACCCTCTGCCTGCCCGGGGAGGGGGGGCAAAACAATGCACTGGATTTGGCCCGCAGGTTATAGAGGGGACCCTGATTTAATACATTGATACTATAAAGAGTCAAGAACCGATTTGAACATAAATGTAAACATAGGTTCAAGAGAAGTTTCTACACATCTGCTATTTAAAAATACGTACATTAATTTTTATTTTTCGGATTGAATTTTGGAGCCGCTAAAATTGGGAGGGTGAGAGTGGGTGTATTGATTGATTGGTCGATTCATAAGCACGTATTGTCATTAACTATCAAGAATCTTCAGTTTTTAGAAGGTTGTGTAATTGGTCACTTTTCATAAAAGCAGAGGCATGGCAAGAAGGGAAAGTTGCCCCCTGGTGCAAATGTGAAAGGGTGCAAAATTTCCTCTGGCCTATAATGCATAACGCTATTGCCAAGTATGCCTATGCAATAAGATGGCCCGGCTGCACTCTCGGGATATCTGACCTCTGACTGAAATTTCAAGATAAAGCATAATCATTAATCCATGAAATATCTGGACACGGCGTCTTAATGTTTGTTGCTTTGATCATTATCTTTCAGCCATCACACTTTAAGGTCTTCTTTACATCCGAGTGAGATCACAATATTTCCACGGGAATGCTCTCTCAATCTTCTCAGGTGTTAATTGGACTTGCTAATCTTCAAGGTGCTTTGCATGGAACCACTTATCTTCATTCCACAAGTTATTCTGATATTATCAGACTTGTTGGCTTCATCACAATGTTTTGGCTGGTGCATTCTTTGGCCTTCATCCTCTTTGTGACTGACTTTTGAGAATTCTTCCAAAAGGAGTGGGAGTACAAGTAAATTTCTAGATGAGATACATGGTTTCGTTCATAGCTTCCGGAAGAGTAGAGTGTATAAATCCTGCACCTGAAGAAGGTTAGAGAGTGTGTCTGCCAAATCAGTATGAACAAAATTGTACGAGTTGGAATGTAATTAGTGGAACAACGAAGATGAGGATGCTAATTTGAATAATTCATTGAATAATGACCAAGCACCATCCCAGAACTTCTGGTTAGTCACTCAATAGAAACCGTCACATGACTGATGTCATCAGGCCAGCATGCCATGATAGGTGTGATCAATCAGAAAATTGAAATAAGGGGTGTTCAAAAAATAAGATAAGTGGGTACAAACTAGGGTCCAACTTAGCAAAAACTTACACTGCAAATCAAACCTTCACTAAAACTTATTTGAGGAGAATTTAGAAAAGTAAAAAACTATGTTTTTCTCTAGACATCACATGGAGTAAATATTTGAATTTTCATCCCTCTAGCTCCATTGGTGAGGTCTGTATGAGTGATACATTGGAGACGGTTTTAGTTGACAGTTTCTTACACAAGGAAAAAGAAAATACAGAAGTTGGAACGTAATGATTAAAACAACGAAGATAAGGATACTTGTTCATATGATTCATCGGATGGAGATAACGGCTCATCCCCAAACATCCGATATTGTTCGGATCTCTAAAGGATGCTCCGTTTGAAACCAAGTTATCAAAACAATAAAGATGCGATAATTGTCCAAATAATTAATGGAATAAGGTTGATAGTGCATCAACAATTACAACAGAACAGTGACAGCTGCGGCAGCGATGATATCGGTAGATACGGCAGGGTTAGAAGCAGAAGCAGAAGCAGTAGTTACGGTGGCGCTAGCAGCTTTAGCAGCTGAGATGGAAGTGAGGAGAACGGCTCCGGTTACAGCATCAGTGGCAGCGGTATTTGCAGCGATGCCAGCAGCGGTGGTTGCAGCGGTAAGTGGGGAATGTGCTGTCGATGGCAAAGGGTAGCAGTGGTTGGTGTAGAGTCAGCAATTGGAATTTTTGTTGCTGGTTGCATGCAGCATTGTGGAACCGAGAGAAATACAAACATGACTACTGCTGATGCTTTTCCAGACATGGTAGATCTCGCAGTTCGAACCTGCTGAACTTACAACAGCTACCAAAGGCAGTTTAAGTGGACTGTTGAAATGAGGCTCTGTCTGTATGTCTCCATTGTTCGGCGCTCATCAATCGGGCCGCTTCTCATATGGTAGCATCTATCGGTACAAAACAGATCCTCGCCTCGACAGATTTTTCAAACAATGAAAAAAACATTTTCTGCAACAGAAGTTAGGAGGTGTGGAATGGGGGCAGTTGGGAGGGACAGTTGGTGAGGGGGGCAGTTGGTACTGTTACTGGAATGGAAAATAAAATCCAAGAACCGAGTTCAAGTTTCGTCCAAGGCTGCTTACGGTAAACTATGCATTGATACTTTCGGGGAAAACTTGCTCCGTATTTTGCATAAACTTACATTGTAAATCGAGCCACCCCCACTACATTTCAAACTTATTTCAGAGAAGAACTTCCGAAAATCAATTAAAATAAAAAAAAAACGATTTTCCTAGACTCAAATAAGGAGTAATTGCTCAAATTTTCAGCCATCTGGCTCCATTGCTGCTGCCTGTGCACCTGACACATACTTATATACAAAGCCAGCCAGCTAACCAGCCAGGCAGAATCACTTGAAACCTATAGAGACGTATGCTGATTGTGTTGACAGTTTTGGTAAACTGTTTCTAATACTTTACTTACTAAAGCATAAGTCAAGTATTTAAGATTAAAAATTGGGTTTTCCACAAATCCATGGATGATCAAGTTGAAATATATGCTGAATGGAGAGAATAAGTCATTCCTAGTTCCAGACATGAAAATATCCATCTGTTGTAACTAGGAAATTGAAATGACAAAAAAATCTCTATTTGCATGTGTGTGTGTGCGTGTGTAAGTCTGTAAGGGTGTGTGTGTGTGTGTGTGTGTGTGTGTGTGTGTGTGTGTGAGAGTTAGTATGTACACACAAGTGAGCACCCACAGTCACTTTTCAAAGGAGGGGTAAAAGGATACATTCCTAGGAGACTGAGGTGTTGATGGCAGAGAGATATACTGCAGGGGAAGAGGGGTACAAAATGATGTAACCAGACGTTGGTTGTCATAAAAAGGACTAGAGAATGCCTCAGCTGCGACCCATCCCAAGCTGCCACTATTCATAGTGACTGGACCGGTTGATCCCCAGCCTCTATATGGTTCTAACTTTTGGACTCCCTTGAAGTCAGATAGAGGGGCTGATCCAGGGTATGGCAAATGCCACATCTTCTCTGCAGACATCCATGTGTACATACCTTCTACTTGATATCTGTCACAAAAAAGTACTGACCATTCTGATTATATTAAGAACTGGTTAAGCAGCCTTGATGTGCTTCGGCAACTGATCAAAGGGGACCTTATTGCGCATGCGTGATCAGACACTCTCCCTGGGATTTACTCACCAGACTATAAGAAGCTAATGAGTACAATATGACTGTCTTTTTCTCAATGTTTAGATTTGGCAAAACATCGAATCACCCACGTCTGACAGCTGAAAAATCACATTCATGTGTAACCGGCTTATGTCATCACAACAGTTAGCATATGTTTCTTCAGCTTCCAAGTAGGTCTGGCTGGCAGACCAGCTGGCTGGCTATGTATGTATGTATGTATGTATCACACATTCTGGCTCCACCAATGGAGCAAGAGGGCTGAAAATTTCCACATCTACTCCTTATTATGTCTAGAGAAAATGTTTTTGTTTTTCATCTCCCCACCGCCAAGTTACTTTATTCGTCAGGGGAATGGGTTCAATGTGCCATGTTGATGTTAAATCGATCCTTTAGTTTCCAGCATGAGTTACACATTTTTCTCGAATATTGACTTTTTTTAGTGGTTACAGCTCCCCAAAAAGTAAGAGAAGTAACTTATTAATTGATCACCCTTGTTTTCAATTTTCTAACTGATTGATCAAACACAACACAGTATGCTGTCAAGACATTGGTAACATCGAAGTTTTCTAGTGAGCATTTACTAAGACAGTTTATTTTCTTGTCTATTTTTCATCAAGATTATTTTTCCTTACTAATAGATATATATTTACTGGCCTGTGATATCGACTATTCTCTGAGTATTCTAATGTACTCTTTGCACTGAATTATGGTTGATGAAAGTTACTTAAGTGGTCCAGATACCTGCTCTTAGGCAAAAGCCCGAGCCAGTCAGTTGAAGAAACAACCTCTTAACTTGTCAATGATCTTTATACTCATGTTTTGTGTAAGTATAAATGTCTTTTCTTCCACATTATTTCTGAGGTTATTTCTCAATCAGAAATGGCGTGCCCGGGAGCAGCCTGGTTGATGGCTTTTAAATTTTTTAGAATTAGGTTTTATAAATTACCAATTGATTTTCCCTGGGAATTCAAAGGAAGAAAAGCAAACAAAAAGGTTTAAAATGCTGACTTCGGTTCGTGTATTCCAGAAAACCTTTAAAATGACTCTGGGAAGAAAATAGGGCAATAGCAGAATATCTCTAATTCTATAAGCCTTCTTTCTTGTTTTTTTTTTTCCCCCGTTCCATTAATGTTTCTTTTGAAAAATCCTTCTTTTATTTTCTTTCTATTGACTTTTTTCCCTTTATATCATCTTCTGCTTCTGTTGATTTCATTTTTCTTCTTTTTCCTTCGTTTTTCCTTGTTTTTACTCCATTATTTCTTTTTTTTTGATGATTTAAAAAAAAAATTTTTTTCTCTCATTCTATTAATTTTCATTTTGCCCTCTCCTTGTCTAATGTCATATTTGTTTTTTGCTTTATTTCTTTTGTTCTATTATCTCTTCTTTTTAATTTGTTTATTTCTTTTTTGATTCAATTTTTTCTTCCCTTTCCTTCGTTTCTTTCTCTTTTCTCTGTTTTTCCTTCATTATTTTTTCTTTCTGCGGATTTCTTTAAAAAAAAAATTAATTTTACTTCCATTCTATTATCTCCTCATTTTCATTCTGTCTACTTTTTTAAATCAAATTTTTTCTCTTTTTTCCTTCCTTTCCTTTTTTTTTCTCTGTTTTTTCTCCATTATTTCTTTCCTTCAGCTGATTTCTACTTGAATAATTTTTTTCAATCTGGTAATCATCTCCTCATTTTCTTTTTGTTTTCTTCTCTTTTTCTAGTTTCATTTTTTCTTTTCACTTCCTTTCTTCTATTTTTTCTTTCTTTATTATTTCTTTCCTTTGGCTGATTTCTTCTAAAAAAAAGTTTTTTCCTTCCATTCTATCAATTATCTCCCCATTTTTTCTTTTCTTTTTCTGATTTTATTTTCATTCTTTTTCCTTCCTTCCCTTACTTTTTCTCTGTTTTCTTTCATTACATCTTTCCTTCTGCTGATTTCCTTCAAGAAGATTTTTTATTCCTGATTTTATTAATTATCTCCTCATTTTTATTACTTTTATTTTGTTCTTCCAATTTCATTTTTCTTCATTTTCCTTCTTTTTCTTCATTATTTCTACCTGCTGTTTTAGTCTTTGAATTATTCACTTTTTTCTTCACCTACTCTTTCTTTCACCTCTTTCAGTTTTTCACAGCATAAATTTTCCTTCTTTCGACTACATTTTTTTCCTCTCCTTTCCAGCACTAACATCTCTAGCAGTGATTGCTGTCACTGACTGACTGATGGGCTGACATACCAAAATAACATTTTTTTTATGAAATAAAAATATCTTTCAGTAAATGTTGGAGATTGAAGTCACATTTGATGCATCGATAATATGTCCATTTTCTAGATTTTAGACGGATATCTGAATATCTGGGAAATCCAGATGTATCTAGATGTTTAAGAATATTTGGGGATTCAATTTTAGAAGTAAACTTGAAAATAAAGTTGTCAACCCTGGGTAGATCTTCACACAAGAAAAGAACTATTACATCTATGGTCTCACTTTCAGGCTTATTATATTTTCATAGCCTTTTCTCCAATCTCATTTTTTCTTTTATAACAATCTTTATTCCTTCTTATTTCTTACAGAAGCCGTCAGGTATCTTCAGTTCTTAAGTTGGTTTGGCTGGCTATGTACGTATGTACGTATGTATCATGAATATAGTCTTACTTCTTGTGAAGTCTAGAAAAAAGTTTTGATATGTTTTTCACACACGCCCACCGCTGTAAATAGGTCTTTGAAAGCAAAGGGCACTACATACATTGCAATTTTAAGCTAAATTGATTACTTAGTTACATTTGCAGTGGAATTCACACATGTTTCATTTTTGAAATTCAGATTTCTTTTAGCAGTCAATGCCCGATAAATTTTCAATTGATCCCCCCTAACATGGCATTGTTATGTGACAGTTTCTATTGAGTGACTAACCAGACCTGTCTTTTCTTCTTTCTTTGCAAAGTTTCTATCTCCTTTTTCTTTTCAACACTCAAATTTTCTATCCAATTCCATACCTGCCTTACCTCACAGTCCAACTAATTGTATATTAATATCTGAAAGAAAAGTGAACTTAAACTGAATCCTCCCATTGATGACTGGCTTTGAATAACTTGAAGCTACGTTTAACAATTGTTGAATTATGCATTCTTTCTTTTACATCTTCCAAATCCTGAATTTAATTAAATGTTGAATTAATTGAATGACAATCAATTCAAACCTTTTTTTTTTCTTCAGTTTTTGACAAGTAGTTTTTTTCAACTCTATTTTAGTCGCTTTTTTTTACCAATGAAAAGCTACTAAAATTAAGATGAGAGAAATACTGGTAAAAAAATAATTATTACTGGTTAACAAGGCTTCATCTGATCGGAAAAAAAACATGAAGATGATATAATTACAATCAATTTAATTTAATGATTTTACATCGTCTGCTAAAGAGAAATTATGAATAAAATACAGGATCATTAGGTACATGTCTCCAGCTCTCCCTCTCTTTCTCCCTCCCACTCTCTCTCTCTCCATATGTATATACATACACGCATATATATATATATATATATATAAATATATATATATATATATATATATATATATATATATATATATATTTATATATATATATATATATCCCTAGCTCAGTTGTATCATAGTGCTAAGAACAATTTGAGCAATAAGTGTTAAATTCAATCAAACATTTTGTACAATGGAAGAGTTCCCATTGACAGATAGATAGATAGATTGATAGATCAATAGATAGATAGATAGATAGATCATACTGATAGAGATGGCAAGACATGAACATCATTATAGAGATTGCTTGATATAAACATTATGTTAGAGATTGCTAGATATGAACATAATGATAGAGATTGCTAGATATGAACATACTTTCAGAGAAGGCTAGATATGAACATAATGATAGAGATTGCTAGATATGAACATACTTTCAGAGAAGGCTAGATATGAACATAATGATAGAGATTGCTAGATATGAACATTCTTTCAGAGAAGGCTAGATATGAACGTAATGATAGAGATTGCTAGATATGAACATTCTTTCAGAGAAGGCTAGATATGAACATAATGATAGAGATTGCTAGATATGAACATACTTTCAGAGAAGGCTAGATATGAACATACTTTCAGAGAAGGCTAGATATGAACATAATGATAGAGATTGCTAGATATGAACATAATGATAGAGATTGCTAGATATGAACATACTGATAAATACAGATATTATCTGAACGAATGAATAGACTGAGATAGATATCTAGATAATGAATAGATTGAGGCATAGGTAGATAGATGTTTGAAGCAGCTGGTAGAAAGAAACACAAAGAGCTTTAAGAAGTCCACAAAAAAAGAAGCGAAAGAATCAAACAAAACGTTGAGGAGGATGAATAAAAGGGTTTGTATTCTTTTGCCATGTTCTTTATTCTTCTCGTACAATGTAGATGAGGCATTGCCAAAGTGATGAGTTTTCCTTGTCTTGGAGCACTCAGAATCTAAAACTGCCACCGCACATCCAATAACAATTACGATATGAGAATCCAACTCTGCTACATCCAGCCATTATCAGTATTGTGTAAACAGGTTGAAAATGAAGCATCATTGCTGTTTCTAATTTGGATATTTTTCATCTAGATTTGGATGTTTCTAATTGCGTCTGAATTTCAGAAATTATTGGAGTCCCTTCGCCTCCTAATGTGGTTCACTGCAGTTCTCAATACAATTCAACTGGACGGTGGACCCCAGAATATCAATCCTGTTGAAAAAATGGCTAGATTTAGCTCCAAAATATCCCAATTGCAAACTGGTTATAACAGCTTTGTTATTATGTGTTCGGCTTTCTTGGACCCAGTACCAGCATTACAATGAGGGAGAACTGTATTTAGAGTATTACTTTCATTTAATTCATTCTGATAAATTAAGTGAGATTCTTAATGAAATACATGATATTTCAATAAAATATGTATCTACAATTTAAGTCACATTTACAGTATTAATAATACATTATATATTTCTTAGCTTTTTTTCTTCAATATATCTGGATCATCTAGATGTTTCTGGATAATTTTTTACTGAATTTTAGATGTAAATCTCTGAATAAAATTTTGCAACACTGAGGAACAAGAAGTGGGAGATATGAGGTGCGTACAAGAATGATTCCTCTCAGATCTCGACCAATTAAAAAGTAGTCTATTGTCTTATGCTCCTACAAAGCTCATTACTTTATCTTCCAGTATATTTGTTTCTTGTCAAGGAAGGTGGGGGGGGGGCAGATGTTTGTTGACATAAACAGTGATTGATAGATATGAATGAATGTTGTTTTTACAGTTAGAACGAGGGATTACAATAGGATCTATCTTTTAATACTTGCAAACAATAATACTCAGGAGCATACGAACAAGCATACACACAGAGAGACATATATATATATATATATAGATATGTGTATGTGTGTATGCGTGTGTATTTATATACACACATATGCAGACATAACAGGCATATATATGTGTGTGTGTATATATATATATATATATATATATATATATATATATATATATATATATATAGGGTTGAGCACTCTTTCAGAAAGGCAACTCTGGAATGGAGTACTTGGTGGATGGGGAATCGTGCATAAGTAAATACATGGCTTGAAATTTGGTCCTAGTGACTGTCCAGTTCTGCATAGGGCAGGGGTAAAATGCCAGCCTCTGAGTCAGAAACGAAGGTTTCAATCCTACCTCGTGGTACAGGCTGGGATATTGGATAGTCTATAGCTACACTGAAGAGTTGTAATACTACGAAACTGCTGTATATGGACGACTCAATTATTAATTATATCTATTTATCTATATAGATGTATATAATCTTCAAGTAAGTAAGCAAGGAAAATGAATTTTGAATGCAATGGTCATACAGCAACCCCACAGATAAGATAGTTTGTCTGTCCACACAAATGCAGTAAGGTCTCTTTAGATTGGTTGCCTTGTTACATCAAGGCCACACAACTGGTTCCTGAGATATTCAAAAATGTCTGGATACTTTCCTGGCAGATCATGTATGTACATGTATGAAAACTATAAATGTGTTATATCATTTGAAACTCTATTTGTAGTGACCTCCTGTTGTTTCACCCTGTAGTAACAGGAGGCTGTTGCAATTGTGTTGCATATAATATAACACAGTTATAATTATTGTCTAATTATACATTCATTTCTTAATAACATACTTATACATGTATGTATGAATGTATGTATGCATATGTCTGAGTGTGTGTGCGAGTTTTTAAGGTTTCCCGAGGAATAATAATGTTCTTAGTCAATCCAATCTTCGGACATGAAATTATCACTCTGGGATTTTGGAATGAAGTAATAGTTACAGATAAGACTCGAACTTATATCACATACTGCAAGAGCTCATTTTTCGGGGACAATGCTTTAACCAACTAGGTTACCAAAACTTCCATGATTGGCAGGTTTTTTTCCATCACTAGTCTTCTGCAACTATCTTTTACTTCCCACGTTATTCCTTATTACAATGTTGAATACCTCTTAGTGGTAATAGAAATAGAAGTATAGTAGTAATGCTCTCAGGTTGTTGTGGAGCTCTGGGGTGAAGTAATACCACCATTATAAATATTTTGGCAAGTTTTCTTCCAGCTATTTTTGTTGCTCCTTATCACAGCATATTTCAGCAGGTCCATTTTTTTCTGCTAGTAAGCCAAGTCTCGTTCGATGCAATTCTGAATTCCTGTAGTTTTGTTTAAAGCAGAAGAATGGATTTGCCAAAAATACATTGCGTTAAAAATCAACAACATCAGATGAAAGGAAACGGGACAAAATATTTGTAATGGAGAAATTACTCCATCTGAAAATCTCTGAAACAACTTGAGAATAATTGACTGCAGTTAGTACTTCATTTCAAGATCAGAGGAACCAAGCTGTTCTTTGTTCGGTTGATAGAAAAAAAACTGGAAAGAGTTTACGAATATGTACAATGCTTT
>OY735217.1:10943028-10968028 GCA_963457665.1 Thysanoteuthis rhombus
CATTCTCTATGTGTCATAATGCAAAAAAAAACAAAACAGGCTAATGCCAATATTTAAAACCTGACATTTAAAAAACATCTGTAATCTCTGAGAATGCAGCCGTATGTTGAAAGCTGTGTCAGAGAAACAGCAAAAGAAAGAGAGAAAGAAAAAAATAGGGAGAAAAGAAGTTGCTGGAAAAAGGTGAGGAGAGTACAAAAATGAAAGAAGAATGGTTGAAAAGCTTTGGAACTGTCAGATCTATATCCCCAGAAGTAATTCACGGAGGGTTTTCAATGAACACGACACATCTCTTGCAAAAAGCATTTTCCGGAAATTCCACAAACTGAGACTCGCTGGAATGACTTGCTTTGGGTATAAAACTAATTGAATCAGAGCAGGATTTATCGGTGAGCAAAACTGGCAATTGCCTGGGACCCCGCTATTCGAAAATATTATAATTAAAAAAATAACAAATAAATTGATAATCGTTCACTGGAATCCAATACATTTCAACACCTCTAATTGCTTTGAATAAATCACTAAAATAGTTGTTTTTAGTTCGGATCAACACCAATAGAAGTATGGGTTATGAAGGTGAATTTGTTTCTACTCAGTGTTTTGCTATCAAATATATTTATGTATATAAATGTATTTTCTCGAGATAGATAATTCATTCAACCTTTCTATGTATGTGTTATTTATCAGTTCCAGTTACATGCAATAAATTGACTTTGATGTGTAAATTTTGTGATATGTTGAATATTTTAATATCTGAGTAAGAAGGACTCACTGAACCTGAAGTACCCAGGGACCCATTAGATCTAAATCTGGCCCTGGAGGAGAAGACTAAGAAAAGACAAAAACGAACAGGGAAAAAAAAATTTATATCTGCTCTTCAAAGTCTGTTATCGGATATAGACCTTCCCTTAGTAAGATATGAGGAGTGATTGGCTCTAAGCTACCATGTTGGCCAATGAAGTGTATGTAAAATGGAAGATATGGATTCATACTTTTCCCAAGGGCTTTAGTGCAAAAGTGTTTGAAATCGGCTTGCTAATCACATACTCCATACTATCAACCACAAGCCTTTTTCACACCTAAAGGTAGAAGAGGTCAAAGAAATATATGAAGAGAAAGAAGATGAGTGAAAAAGGAAGAGGAGAAAATTAAAGAAGAGGATATGGGGTGGCGGTGCGAATAAAAAGTAAAGAAAAAGAAGCATGAAGGAGAGTAGGAGCATGAAAGAGAGTGAAGGAAACGTTAGAGAAAGAGAGGAAGGAAAATTAATGGATCAGCAACCAAAGCGAAAAAAATTTAGAAAATTTGAAAGAAAAAAAAAAAAAGAGAGAAGAAATGTATTTTGGATGTTACCCAATGTTTTAATGAAAGACTTTGCCAATGAGATATTCATGGCCCCAACTACAAAAAAAAAAAAAAAATGGAAAGAAAGAAAGCCAAAGAGGTCTGGTTAGTCACTCAAAAGAAACCAGCAAATGACCAACATCTTTCGGCCACATGCCATGTTGGGGATTATCAATTGAAAAATGGAGAGAGATGGTGATCAATGAATTACTTATTCTACCAACCTATTGTTGGATTTAAAAAAGTCAGAATTTTCAGGAAGCGTAGCTGAACACAGCTGGAAACAATCTAAGGGACTAATTTAGCTCAATGGGTGAATTTCAAAAAAAGCATTAAAAAAAAAGCTTTTTATAGACACAATGAGAAATAAATGTTCAAATTTCAAACCATGTGGCTCCACTCATGTGACCTGTAAGCGCGATGCAAATAGCCAGCCTGACAGCCAGACAGATTTGAAAACTGGAGAAACCTATTTTGAAAGTTTTGGTGACTGGTCTTAATTGGCTATTTCTAATACAGTCTGTATGTAACCAAATGTTTTCATGAACAACATTGCCAATGAGCGATTCAAGGTCCTCACTATAAAAAGACGGAGTGAAAGAAACAAAAAGGAGAAAGAAAGAGCAGAAGAAGATAGGTGGTGAGTTCAAAAGGGAAAAATTTAAGAGAAATCCAAGGAAAGAGAATCCAAAGTTGTTTCCAATTTAAAGAGAAGCACTAGGAGTTTATGGAAGACATCTTCTGGGGTTTTATGGAAGAAACAAACAAATGTAGAAAATTACTTGAAATGATATTTTTGGTGAGTCAGATGTACTTTTACGAACAGTTTTACTTACATGAAGCCGGATCGAAAAGTGCGGAGCAATATTGAGCTATGTTAGTCTTTCAAGTTGACATAAACTGATATAAGATGAATTATGATCTGGAATTTTCCCTGTTCAAGATTCGATCTTTACAATTGATATATACCAATGAACTATGTGTATAGACAAGGAAGAAGATTCGGTTAAAATGGATATTTGTTGGATGAAATAAATGCTTTAGGCTATGGACATTTTTTATGAGATATATATATATATATATATTGTTTGGTTGTTTAGCAGGAATGGGGAGAAGGCATTTGCATCTGTCAAATTTAGTCTGAAATATGGAGGGTCTGTGAGAAGAGGGGTCAGATGGTGTGTTTTCTTCTGTCTCTGTTGATGTCGAGCTTATTTTGGATGAGAAAAGGCAGTGAAAGGGGGGGTCAGGATGAAAATGGTCAATCAACATAGAAATATCTCCACTTCTTTCCTCAACCTAAAACATATAAAGATCATAAAATTTTCTCTGAACCGCTACAAGTTTTCTCAGAAAAAGATGGCTTGCACTCACTGCAATGCATAGAAACATGCCTACATGATGATAAATTTTTTTGTAGATGTAACACCTACTTTCTCTTGAATTTTTTCTCTTCACCTTCCAATTGTCACTTTCATGAACATGTATACATATATATATATGTATGTGAACTACTGTAAATGAAACAAACTAAGGAGTAAAAGTATATGGAGACTTCATTTGCTAATTAGTTAATTGACTAACTAATTGATTAGTATGCTATACATCTCTAGTAGCATGTGTGCACCTTTTAGATTAGGTTAAAAGATTAGGTTTTCATGAAAAAATAATTTGGAATCAAATATTTTGATTCGAAAACAAGAATGGAAATAAAAAATAAAAATCAATGGGAGGCCATAATAGCGAGTTTGGACTGTTTTCTCAGTGAGAAAGAATTCATGGTGGCAAGGTTGATATTTTGTTGAAGGTAGTAGCTGCGTTTATGGGTATTTTATCGGTGGTTTTGGTCAAGGGTGATGGGAATTCTCAAGAACTGGTTATCATGGTTATTGGAAATCTAGGTCATGGTTCTGTGTTGAGTTACCTCGGTGATTAGTAAGGTGATATAGGGTCTTTGAATGTATATGTTATTTGTTAAATTACACATAGGTGTATACATGCATACATAACATTACAAGATGGATAACAATGTTGGGATTGAACTACGGGTGTATAAATAGTGTGCCTGTGTATATGGAGTGGGGGGGTGATAATGGGAGTGAAATATCGAAAATTATTTAGGTGTATTTCAGTGGTGGGCTATGGGGTCGAGGCTATGCCTAATGATAATCAAGATAAAGTAATATAGGTTATGAGTTTGAGAGGGTCTTTCCGTGTGTGTATATGCAAATATATACATATGTATATATATGCACACAAACACAGAGGTACATCAATATGTCTGCTGTCAAAATATAAAGATCATTCATTTTACCTGAAAGTATTCATTTTTCAACACAATTCTCCTTCCTTGTCAAAGCCATTAGTTCAATAGTGAATATACCACATAGATAAAAAAACTATAGAGTGAAAATTTCAAATGAATATTCAGCTCAGATCTATGCATCAAGCTAGGGACTAATTGACCCACCTTAACATGCATGTATATGTACATATATATACATAGATAGAGAGAGAGAGAGAAATAGAAAGAAAGATGTGTATGTGAGTGTATGAATGAAAAAATTTGTCAAGATATATAGCCGTCTACTGATATATCTCTCAGAGCTTGTATGTATGATTTTTAGCGTATATGTTTACCTTTTCTTTGGAAATCTCGTTATTTCTTTTTGTTCACGTCTATCCTACCTTCTCTTTCTCCCTCAGCGTCCATCAACTATGATATTCTCACTCTCCTGCTTTTCGCAATATTTTTGTCTATATCCCTACATGCAATCCAACATGCTTGTCTACCCACCCACACACCTTCCTACCAACCTACCTACCTACCTACCTACCTGCATGCATACATCTGAACATGCAAACAACAGTATTTATAGTAAACGCGATTGTTCCAGCCAACAAATGCTTTCAATAAGAGAATCACAAATGGACGACTAAGGTAAGAAAAAGAAAAAAAAAAAAGAAAAAAAAGGGGGGGGTCCTGTATTCAGCCACAGCATCTGCCTTCTCTCTGTCTTCCATTACTTAGATGTGTTAGAGGTTACTCAGAAAAATTTAATTACATTATTCTTTATTTTCCGTCCGTCTTCCCGTGCTTTGTTACTTCACCTACCACCACAACTTTACTCTTATCGAATCGCGATACAAAATATAACATATACTATACGTACATATATATATATATATATATATATATATATATATATATATATATATATATATAAAATAATATATAGTATTATGATAATGATAAAACATAATATAAAATATAATCATAGAACTACCTCTGTTTTCTCTTTTCCCTCTCTCCTTTTTTTCTTCTCTTCTTACTAACCTATTTATTTCTCTAATTTCATTGATTTTGTAATTCTTCTTCACTTTATTATATTTAAAAATCTTCATTTAATTTTCTTTATATATCCCAGGGTCACTCTCTCATTCATTCATTTATTTGTTGATCTGGTCTGCTTTTATTCATCCTCCATCCTGCTGAATTCTTATGAAATTTATTTTTGGTTCTTCTATTTTTGGAGTTTTCGAATCCTTCTTTCTCTGTTCTATTTTTTTTCTTCTAGACATTCATCGAGTTCGGCTTAGTCCAGCACAAGGCCTAATGAGGTGTGAGGAGATAGTGTTGTGTCAAATCTTTTCAAGTGAACATGACCTTCAAATCTTGAGAACTAATATGAAAAAATCCTGCACTATAGTTAATGTATATCAATCTGTATGTCTGTATGTTCCTGGTTGTAGGCCTCAATTTTGCACCCAGGGAGTTGAAATTTAGCATTGGGGTACATCTTTTTATAGGAAAGGTTATAGGCTAAATGGCCTTGCTGATTGAGCAAGTGAGAGGATAAAAAAGCTTTCTTCAAATTTTCCTGAATTTTGCTTTAAAAAAAAAAAAGTCAGGGATGCAGCTCTCTTTTTCAGAGGGACATAAAAAGCAGGCGAAGGTACTGGGGGAGAATACATAAACTCAGGCAAGGGTTCAAGGTTTTATTTTTCATAGAGTTGTCAAGTTTTTTTACAGGGTGAATAATGCCTAATGGACCAGAAACTTGCTTTTGAAGCATTGGATCAGAGACTGAGGGATATATATCTCCAAGTATATACTGGAAGTTCTCCGGTTAGTATTCATCCTCCAAGTTTCCGAAGATTAGTTTTCATTTCATCTTGTATTATTTTTCTAAGGCTTGTTACAACATATCATTCCCCCTCTTTTTTTTGGTTGATAATTCATTTTTGGTTTCTTTTGACCTTTAATTCTCTTTTCAATTTTTTTTCTCCCATGAATGGTGTTGGATGTTGGCAAGTTGATTTTCATTCCTTTTACTTCCCTGGTTCATATTCATTTTTTTTACATCACAGCTTATTCTCTTTTCATTTAGAGGATTGAATGAAAAAGTTCATTCTTCGTTCATTTTCATTTTATCAATCTTTTCATTTGATTTTATTAATTCATTTCAAGTTTTTGTTCCACGATAACATTTGAAAATTTCTCTTATACACTTTTTGTATATTTATTTGTTAGCGGTTCATCTTCCTATTCTTCATCTTTTTCATTCATTTTTCATTTTCTGTTGGTTTGTTTGTCTGTCTGTTATTCTATTTTATTTCTTTCTTCTTCATTACAGAAAGTCATTATCAACAGACAGACAGGAAGACAATCTTGTATACAAGTCAATTACAAGGCATTCCCGCTGTCTGTCTTTCTCGCTTTCAATCTCTCAATTCTGTCTCCATTATTCGTTTCCAATAACCTAGAATCCAAGTGCACGGAGGTTAAGCCATTTCTGCAGAGTTCAACCTTTTTTTTTTTTCTCTTCTTCAAGCAGAAGCCACAGGCAAGGGTCTGGGCAGAGAGCAGACAAAATGGAGGAAAAGTTCCGAAGAGGCAGGAAGCAGGGCAATGACGAAAAAAAGAAGAAAGAAAAGGAAGGATGAAGCAAAGATGGGAGTAGATTACCAAAGCATTCATATCCTTTTGTATTCACTGATCTGATGAGTGATGGGAAGAAAGAAGAAGAAAGGAAAAAAAAAAAAGAATGAAGGAAAAAAAAAAAAGAATGAAGGAAAAAAAAAAAAGAATGAAGGAAAGAAAAGGGAGGAGGAGCATTTCATGAAATGATCCTCCCTTTTCTTCCTACACTCGTGAGATTTGGATTGGCAGATTAACACACACATACACACACACTAGCTTGGGTATCTGGTACTGCCCAGGAATATAACTACTCCAAACCAAATAACAGTTTTATCGATTTCATAAATTAATTAAAGAGTGGGGATATGCACTCAATCCCTCCCTCAATCTATTAGAAAACGGATAATCACCCTTTCATTTGTCTTATTGAAAATAGTAATTCTGACTCTAAATTGACATATATGGACCTAAAAGGTCAGCGTCAACTACCCTATGATAATACTGGGGTCAAGATAGCCTCATAAACAAATTTGAAACCACTGGAGTGCAGCTATTATGTTGGCTTCAAACAACAGAGTAGCAAGACAACAAACAAATGAACATTTATCTATATAGTATTAGATGCTTTGATATATACACATACATTAAAATGAATATATCTTCATACTCACATTCTTCTTTACTTTATATATACATAGGTATATCAATATATGTTTGCAGCCAAATGATGATAATGGCATTTATTTTACCCAACCAATATTCGTTTTCCACACAATTATCTTCCTTGATAATGCACCTTAATTCAGTAGAGTATATTAACCATACAGAATGAACTTTGTATACTGAACATTTCAGGTCAAAAGTCAGCTAATTACATGGAAGCCAAAAGACATCTTGATCCAAACATGTCGCAAAGCCACATAAAGGATTCACCGAGCTAAGATCTGACTTACTACACTATGAGACTAGATTCATGATTATCACTCTACATCAGGTATTAAGATACATTTCACACATCACACATGTATTCAAGTGCATATATATATATATATATATAGTTGTGTCATCCACAGACAGCTTTTTCATTGTATTGCAACAATTCAGTGTGGCTACAGACTATCCAGTATCCCTTCCAGTGCCACAAGGTAGGCTCGAAACCTTTGCTCCAGACCCAGAGGCAGATGTTCTATCCCTGCCCTATGCAGAACTGGATGGTCAGTAGGACAGAATTAAGTGATATATTTACTTACACATAATTCACAATAGTGCTCTATTCTAGAGTTGGAAGAGCATTGCATAGTAGCAGTTGTAGATGAGTGCCCTACCTAAGACTGCTCAACCCTAAAGAAGGGAGTGTCAATCATAACAATATATGTATATATATATATATATATATATATATATGTATAAATAAGTGGCTGTGTATTGTAAGTGCCCATTGTACCATTTTTTTTAGAAGTTGATTCCTAGTTATTTTTAGAGCTACAATGCTCAGTTTCTTTTTTCATTTTGAAGCTAGGACATTCTGCATTAGATTTCATTGAATGTTCAAGCTACAAAATCAATTCTTAATAATTTAGCATTGTGGCTCTGAAAGAAACCAAAATATCAGCTTTCAAAAATGCTGCATAGAGCACTTATCACCCTTATCTGTCAGTGTGTTGGGAGGGCGTATATATGCACACACCTTTGTGTATATCACGGCAGTGTAAATACATGAAGACACATGCCTGTGTGCATATTTATATAAAAATGTTGATAAGATACAGTCTTTTCTTATTTTTGCACACAGACACATACACAACACACATATATATGTATATATATATATACATACATATAGACTATATGTATTCATATATATATATATATATATATATATATATAAGAACATATACATGTATGTATATATGGTCTAGAATGCATGGGTATGAGTGTTTGTATGAATTTGTGTAAGTAATACATGTTAAGACAAAACTGCATATATGTATATATGTCTGCTTGTGTACGTGGGGATGCATTTATGCATAGTTTTTCTGTGTTTTTGCACGTGTATGTATATGTATGTGTGTGTTTTTACATGTTTCTACATAGAAGAACTCACTGAAACTTCTTAGTAATCTCTGTACTCTTTTACATTGATCTCGCTATCTCTCCCTTCACTCCGAATACCTCACTGTCTTTGTATGCATCAATCTATCCGTCAATCTAACTGTCAATCAATATATCTATCAAAGCATTATGATATTTTTTTTTCCTGAAGTATACAAAGTGAACTTATCCAATAGACGTTTTAGAGACTTCAATTACTTTCAATATTTCTCCTGTCTTTTTTTTTTCAACCTGATTAAACTTGATTTTCTTCATTTTTCTCTCCTATAAATACATAATATGTAATATAATATGCTTATGGAATCCTCAGTACAAATTTGTTTCACGCTTCTTCACGGATATCAAGTGAGCTGTCATAAAAATCAATACTAGATCTCATCCTGTTCTGAGCTTTTTTTTTTCTTCACCAGCGTTCTGGATTTGAATTTTAACAGATTATGTATTACGGTTATTAGAAATCTATCGAGAATGTACTGGTAGTTTACAATACTATTCAATGCTCAGTTTATTACTTCAAGGTTGGAAAGATACAAATATCTATTATACATGAAATATAAACCTATAAATCTGTCTTATTTATGTGAGTGATGCATGTAATATATATATATATATATATATATATATATATATATATATCTATACATATATATATACATATATATATATATATATATACATATATCTATACATATATATATACATATATATATACATATATATATATATATACATATATCTATACATATATATATACATATATATATATATATACATATATCAATACATATATATACATATATATATATACATATATCTATACATATATGTATATATATACATATATATACACACACATATATATATATATGTATATATATATATATGTATATATATATATATGTATATATATATATATATATATATATATATGTATTTGTATATGCATAGATATGTGTTCAAAGGTTATACTATCTATAAAAGAGTTGTTGATATCAGGGATGAAGTATATTTAGAAATTATAACACAGAAATTAAATCTTTACATGCGGTTTCAATTAGTGTTATACTGTCTCTCTCTGTCTCTGTCTGTCTCTCTCTCTCTTCCTATATATATATATACCTTGATTAGTGCGATCATTTCATTCCAAATTTTCTGTACTATTCAAAACAACACTGTTCCTATATACATATGTACATATACATCGTCAACACAGGTTTCTTCAGTTTCTGAATTGGTTCGGCTGGGTGGCTATACATATATATAAATATTTATATATATCATGTATTCAGGTCACACCAATGGAATTAGAGGGTTGAAAAATTCAACATTTTCTCCTCATTATGTCAAGGAAAACTTTTTTTTTTTGTAATCCAGAAACCTCCCTCAAAATATGTTTTTAATAAGGGTAAAATTTGCAATGTTAATTAAGCCTAAATTGATCCCTTATTTGGTATAAAGCAGCATTCAAGTTTGTCTTTTTGAAATTCTGACTCATATTCTATTGAGAAATAACTTGTGCGTAGATCACCATATAGGTTCACAATTTAGTAACTTATTCATTGATCACCCCTTTTTAAATTTTTCAGTTGCTCAAAAAAGACAGGTATATATACATATGAATACATATATATATATATATATATATATATATATATATATATATATATATATGATGAAGTAAAGGATTTGCTACACAAACATGTTTATGCTTTTGCCCTTTTTGGGATCCTTTAGCTAATTCACCTGAAGAAGCCCAAACAGGGATGAAGCATTAATGTATTTGTGAAGCAAATCCTCTACTCCATCATATTTCAAGCTCTACTCTAACTCAGCCCAATGTTTAATACTGAATATATTGAGCACTTTATGAAACAAACCTATCACACATCGGTTTACGTTATATTCTATTGTATTCCTGATTCGTATCGTGCATAAATATACCTACATATATATGTTTACTTTTGACTTCTCTTTGTCTTTAACAATCGAACAGCGTAATAAAAGATCCGAAGTCAATAAGAAAAGAAGAGTCGAAGAGTGGATCTACAAGTTAATCATGGAACGTTGCATGATTGGAAACTGATACATGCTTCTCAACGGATTTCTACTAAGTGTGTCAGAAATCCAGAAATTTTGGAGTAGCAAAACCGGAACAAAGTCAAAAATTTTGTAAAAATCAAAGCACACTGAAGAACGAGCTCATAGAAATAGAAAAAAAAAACTTAAAAAAACAAAGCACTGAATTCAAAAATCCTCAAGATTCTTTGAAGCCTTCACAGAACTCATTCTTCCAATTGAAAAGAGGCTATTTATTCCGCTTTGCAGAGAGTGGCACGCTTGGATTACAGACAACCGAGTTAGCATAAAATCTCATCTTGAAACTAGAACTTCTGTTGAAGCTCCTCAATTTCTGTTCATTACTGCCAAGTGTGGGATAATATCACTTACGTCTTATCCTTTACATGTTCAACTGCTTTTAAAGTTCTCTCTTTTTTTTTCTCACTCCATTATAAATACGTCTTCTTCACTGAATTCGAGAGTTGAATTGCTCTTCTTTTTTTTTCGCTCCTTTATAAATATTCCGTCTTCACTGAATTCGAGAGTTGAATTCCATCTACAAGAAATCCAAATAACCCCTTTTCTCTTTTCAGTCCACTTGTGATCGTAGTGTGGGTAAGAAGGCAGGTAAGTGAAGAACAGCTTTCGGCTTTCAGTTTTCAATGGGTTGAATAAATGTTACTCCATCTTTTTTATCTCCGAATGTACGTACAAATAGATACACATGCACGTGAATATATTTCTTCTGAAATCCTGGTTATGGTTCAATGATTAATGATATGGGCTTGAGTCACAAAACTAACATAATTCATGGTTTACCTCCTGCTAGTTTTGCTCAGTGATATTAATTTATTCATTTTCAATCAAATAGACTATATAACCACACACACATTCATAAAACATACAAGTAGAAACTCAGTAGAAACCGTCCCATGACCAACGTCTTTTTACAGCATGTTATGTTGGGGATGATCAATTAAAAGGTTGCCATATCCACAATTCCTTGCTTAGGTTTTTCCATGCGCAAGTAACTATAGGACTGTTGACTATCACTGACTGACTGACAAGTTGACATACAGAAACATTCCCACCACCACTAGTTTCCTCCCCCTCTTTCTATACATGCCTGAAAGCGCAAGGGAGAACTTGTGTAAACAGCATTTTTGAGAGTAACATCCCTCGCTAGATATTAACATACTTGAGATCGAACTATTGCATCTACGGTCTCTGACTTTCAGGCTTGTTATATAGTATATCTACTTATCAATTTCTAGGTTTTTTGTGAACAGCCTCTAAATTAACCATTTTCAAGAAATTGCCACGGCGGCTTACCATACTCCAGAACCCCCAGCTACATAGGTTCCCTTTCACTACCCCCCTGTGATCCCAAAGCATGAACCTTTGATCACATATGGGTGACTGTAAGTCCATGAGCAAGATATGACACATGGAAACATTTTTTGTAGCCCATGGCTGATCAAGGCATTTATTTAAAATCTTATATAATTCTTCTGAGAAAGTCAATTCTATAATTCAAATTGTAAAATTACAATTGTTCTGTCTTTACAAATCGATAACATAATAATCATTGTTTATATTCGAAGTTTTACGTGGAAATAAAAAATGAGCATGTGATTTCATTGTCTTTCTAAACTTGCTTCTTATACCACCACAAATAAACTGTAACATTATTCATAGTCTTTATTCATCTCAGCGTGAATATATATCAAGATCACAAAATTGAACATATTTCATATTCACTAAACCTAACTTAGTATTGCACAAGGCCAATTCAGGATGCTCTTAATAGGAGTCAGAATATTCTATCTCAACTATCTTCCTTATTCCAAAGATTATCAGCCATAAAAATCAGCATTCAATATTCTGGTTTTCACCTGGTCTCAAATGCTGATCTCTGGCATAATTTGGAATTATGCAGCTATCTCATTTTTCAGTTTTCCTGTTGATCTGGCTGGCTGTGTATGTATTTATCATGCATACAAACCACACCAATGGAGCTAGAGGGATGGAAATTTCAACATTTACTTTTTATCAAGACTACAAAAAATACTTTCCGCTTTTTTTCAAACCCCCCTTCCAATTACGTTTTTAGTGGGGAGTACAATTGGCAATGTAATTTTATGCTAAATTGATTTCATCCCTTGTTTTTTATTGAAAATCAAGATTTTTCAGAGATGAGAGGAGTAACTTATTCATCGATCACTTTTTTCCCAATTTTTATTTGATCACCCTCAACATGACCTGCTGCCAACAAATCTTGCTCTCTACTGAGTCATTAACCAGACCTCTCTAGTACCATTTTACTTGCATTTACTGAAAAGTATTTAATCAACATATTGATTATCACTGCTTGCGAATACATAAATGAATAAATAAAATATAAATGTTCACACATCACCATTCCGACTTTTCTCTGTAGGTCAGCTAAGAACTTTGAAGCTAAAACAGAAATCTCTCTGTTTATGCTGGAATCAATACAATGAAAACTTGACCCAGGATTTTCTCATCATTTGAGCTGTGAATTGAATTCAGTTCATTGAGTCTAACCCAGGTCTTTCTGGGTCAATATGATCCTTGAATCCAACTTAATTTCCATATTGATCAGCAGATGACTTATAATGGTTGATGATGTTGACAATATAGATATATAAATATATACGAGAACAATTATGACTATAACAAGTGTGTGTGTGTATATGAATGTATTGAGTAGATCTCCATTGAGAAAAAGTGCTAAAAACCATCAGTAGAGCGGTTTACGATTTTTCTCAATGGTTTATGTACAGATTGTGCATTCTGTACGCATGAGACAGGATGTACTATCTGTGGACCCATAATATGGCCAGCCTGACCAACCAGCCACATTTTCAACATATAATTCTCATCTGTTTGTGTGTGTGTGTGTGTGTGTGTGTGTGTGTGTGTGTGTGTATGTGGGTGTCTCTGGTGTCACATTTTGGGGGCTACAACCTTGAAAATATGCGTAAGTACACTAGGTACCATCTAAAATTGTTTTTTTTTTCCTCTAAATAAGTGCTTTCTGGGTCTCTAAGGGGTCTCTATAGACCAAGATCTTATGCTGGTATGTTTAGATAATTTAAGATAAAAGATTTTCTTCAGATTATTTTTTATATAAGATCTATTTTTTCAGCCAATTATAGACACTTTTTTTAGATAACTAGTCCTGGTATGTGTGTGGGCTAGGGTAATTCATTTATGTGAGGTTACAGATATCATATATAGATATAGATATAGTCTGTGAGTGTGTGTATACACACACGTAGATACATGTATAATAAATACATAGCTGAGTGAATTCACACATTCTATAAGAGCCTTTATCATCAGTTAGAAGCTGTGATCACAATGTTTTCATCTGATTGTAGATGACAGCAATCAGAAAAATGCCTCAAAAAGTGGAAAAGACAAAAAATTCAGTATATACACAAATACTTGTACTTTGTTCTCACCGACTGGGAGAGATCAGAGATCAAATCTCTGTGACATTGGTTCATTCTTCTTCTGACTTTTCCTCATCCACTTAGACTAAATTAGAGACCAGTCAATAGAAAGGAATGAATGCATTGTGGTATATTCGGCTCAAACACTTAATCAAGACAAGTGTGATTGATCGAGGCCTCTTAATAATATTCTTTTTTTTCTCATAATTTCAGACAGTTCTCCCGAGGCTGATTTTCAAGATAAACAATCTTTGAAAAAAGGGTCAAGGTCTTCAAGAGACTTTTATCAATGACTTCTGAATTGAATTGTCCGATTCGGTCATCATTTCAAGTGCCCAAGTTTTAAATCATTTATACACTTGCAAACACAGAAAAAACATGAATTCACAAGAATATATGAGTGACCAAATGATAAGTGCCCAACAAGCCATTTCTAAAAAGTTGGGAAAATCAGATTCAATTTTTGTCAAACTTTCACTCACAATATTTTCATCAATTTTAGAGCTGTAAAGCTCAAATTTTCTCATCTTGAAGCTTGAAAACTCCGCAAATTAATGAACCTTATATTATGTGAACATCATCACTGATTTTGTTCTTGTTAAAACTCTGGTGAAAATCACGTGCTCTATCTTGACAAGCTATATTTTTGTTATTTTTGACAATGAGGATGCTCAATCCAGTTTTGTTTTGAAACTTTGATGCAAGGATTTTGATTTTTTTATGCAGAACCATGCTCTTAAAAACACTCATCGTGGCAATAAGCAAAACAGGGGTGCTTTCATTTTTCATTTTGTATCTAGAACACCCCTCATCTCAATTTCATGTCTTATAAATTTGTAAGCATTTAAAATTCGTTAAATTCATAAGCACCAGAATCATGATGATGAGGATTCAAGTATCAAAATGAAAAAAAAGTTTGCCAAACCTCGAATGTGATTTTCACAGTTTTTTAAAAGCGGCTTGTTGGGCACTTATCATGTGTGGCCACTTATATACAATTGATATAGACAATATATATCAATCTTTTACTGAATCTGTACACGAATCTCATAACCAAACAAATCTTTCTTATTCTCATCCATGATCAGAAATGATACTCTGAATCACTTTTACCTTGAATATGATAGATGATAAGGCAGAGAACTACAGGAATAATTGCAGGAAAGGATGATTTTCACTGTAAGCTGTTGGTAAAAGGCTGGTAATTGAAAATATTTTCTAATACTCAGAGAAGAAAGAAATGCATTCAGTAGAGCAGGAGGAATTATTATTATATATTTATACTTATATTTTATACATATATTTATTTTCGTTTCTTCTTTAATTGGTTTTATTTAAAGATTGGAAAAAAGACGTTAAGGGAAAGAAAAAAAAAATCATGGCTTCAAAAATCGCAAATCAGTATGGGTTTGGAAATATTGATTTCTAATCCATTGCATATTCCATGTGCAGCAATCAAAGTTACATAAGTAAACGTAGATAAAGTGAAATACAAGATTCTATAGCTTGGAAGATTGTTGCATAGGATCGGCATTGCTTTCCTTCTAAGTTCTAAATAGAATTCAAAGCAGAAAAGAAGTGTTACTCTCACTCAATGTAGCTACACAAATATGTATAGGTACATGCACTTATGTATATAAGCACAAAAACATTTATATGTATGCTTGAAAACATATATATACATATATATATATATATATATATATATATATATATATATATATATATATATATATATATATATATGTGTGTGTGAGCGTGTGTATAAAAACATTTTTGCTAAAAACACAAAATATATGTATATATATGTGTGTGTGGGTGTATATCATATATATATATATATATATATATATATATATATATATATATATAGATAGATAGATAGATAGATAGATTGATAGATAGATAGATATGTTCACTCTGGTATTATTGGATGAATTATAATCCATTTGGATATTTGTGTTGAAAACTTGAAATGAACGTATACGTATATGTGTATTAATATAACTCTGTGTGTGTATATATATATATATATATATATATATATATATATATATATATATATATATATATATATATATATATATACATATGTTCACTCCAATATTGTTTGATGAATTATAATTGATGCTCTGGTCATATATATATATATATATATATATATATATATATGTGTGTGTGTGTGTGCATATATATGCAATATATTGGTGTGTGTTTATATGTATATACATGCACATAAAATCACACATTTATATATGTATATATTTTGCATGCATATGAATACACATCTTCATTTACATACTACGTGTATAGCTTTACATAGATACTATATATTTTGAACATATAATTACCTTACAAAATGGAATAGCCGAAAATGTATACATATAATTGCAATGTATTGCTATATGTACATATATATACATATGAATATATATATATATATATATGAATATATATATATACATACAAATATATATATATATCTAAACATGCACCTTCATATATATATATACAACAAACATGTCTATATAAATACTATATATTTTGTATACATAATCATCTTACAAAAAAGGAATGACTTAAAAAATGATCAACTCTGAAAACTGATCTGCATTGAAATCTTGCCTAAAATGCCTAAAAGGCTGTGCAATCCAAGATGGAAGTGTAGATAGAAGTCGAAGGAATGGAATAAGATGAAAGATTCCTCTCAGAAGTATTCTCCATTTTAACTTTCCCTCTCTTTTTATCAATACCTTCATCTTTCCCTTGATTTTTACACGAGTTTATCTACCCTTGCTCTATTTTTCCTTTATTTCTTTCTCCTACACTATAATTTGTATCTTTCTCTCTTTGCTCTTACAATCTTTCATCATTTCCTTCTCACCTCTTCTCCTTCTTCCTTTCTTTGTGAGTTTATTTTCTTCTGTCTTTGCTCTTACTCTCACTCCCTTCCTTTCTTTCTTTCATTTTTTTCATTTTCATTTTTATGCTCTCTTTCTTTTTCCATTTTATGCCATTTCTGTCAGTCTGTCTGTCTGTCTCTCTTTAATTCTTTCTTGATTTGTACTTCCCATCTTCAGGCTTTCCTCTTTCTTTTTCTTCCTCACCTTTACACAGTCTTTCTTTCTTTCTTTCTTTCTTTTTATTTTTTCTTTTCCTTTTTTTCTTCATCTTTCTTTTCCCCCACCTTTCTATTTTTTTAGCTCTTCTGATGTTTCTTCCTGTCTTTCTTTCTCTTTATTTATTTCTTTTTTTCTTTCCGACCTTATTGCATCCTCTCTTTCTTCTTTTCTTCTTTTCTTTTTTTCCAGCTCTCCCTTTCTCATTCTTTCTCTCTGCTTTTTTCTTCCCTTTTCCTTTTTCTTTCCTCTCCACATTACCCTTTCTTTTATACTGATGATGATTTTTTTTCATAGTTATCAACTCTCTTTTTCCTCTATATCATTTCACCCTCTATTTTTCATTCTTATCCCTGCATCTTTCTCTTTTTTCTTTTCTTCCTTTCCCATTGTTTTTCATTCTTTGTTTCTTTTCTACTCCACTTTAAAACCCCTTCCTTCTTTCCTTCCTTCCCTTCTTATCTTCCTTCTCCTATTTCTTTTGAATCTTCATTCCTCCCTTTTCTTTGTATCTTCCTTCATTGTTTCAACTTTTCCTTCCTTCCTTCCTTCCTTCCTTCCTTCCTTCCTTCCTTCCTTCCTCCCACCCTTTCCTTTCTATTTTCCTTCCTCCCTGTCCTTTGTATCTTCCTTCATCACTTCAATCTCTCCTTCCTCCCTTCCTTCCTCCATCTCATACAAAAATGCAGGATATGTCTGAGACAGGAAGTTATCTTGTCATGGGGAGTGAAGAATATAAAAATAGACTAAAATGAAAGGAAATGGAAGAAAAAACTTGCACAGAAAAAAAACAAACAAACCTTCATTCCACTCACTCAGAACCACATTAACCCAGCTTTCCAACAACCCCACCCGACATGAGCTTCAACACCTTTCAAACTCGTTACTTCATCCACCTCTTTACTAAAACACTAGAAAAAAAAAATCTAGGGAGACCTTAATTCATAAGTAAGTGTTTGAAGAGATTGTAAGTGTAGATGAGACCTTTCTCTTTCATAAGTAAGTACTTGAAACAAATGAAGAGAAAACGGGAGAAAAAGTTAGAATAGGTCATCCCTAATCTTTCATCTCATCTGTACTTAATTTTCCCACCAGCAACATCCCAGTTTGTTTTTTTTCCTTCATTCATTAAATTACCTTCTTGTCTTTTTCATTTCCTCTCCGTTCTAATAATTCTTTGTCTAATATTTCTTTGATCTGTTTTTCATTCAAGCCCTATGTTTTCATACTGTGAATTTTAGTAAATTTTTCAATCTTCTCTTTTCCATTCCTCTATTCTTAGTCAATGCTACCCACTACAGACAGGTTTAGTCACTGTTACTGGGTCTATGTCATTCAATTGTTCAGACATATCTATGTATCTATGATCTTATGTATCTGGATATTGTCCAGCTGAAACAGTTCGAAATAGAAATTTCGAATTTTTTATACACTCTCCATTCAATGAGTACGGAAATTTTTTTTTCTTGTTGAACATTCCCGACCAGAATAAGTTCTTAGTAGGGAGTGCAATTCAAAATGTAAGTTTATGCTAAACTAGTCCTTTAGTTTATGTCTTCAGCACTCAGGTTTGATTCTGAAAATTTTAGAATTTTGGGCGATCACATTTCCTCCCAAAAAGCAAGGAAAGTATCTCAATCATCAATCACCTGGTATTTAGAATTTTTTTATTGATCACCCCACCCTGCCATAAGATGTTGGTCATACAACTGTTTCTATTGAGAGACTTTTTTTTTAGAATCATGAATCAATGATTAAAACCATACTGGTAGTTTTTCCATCAAGGTAACTTGATTTTACCACTACTTTATTCATGAGGTAAAAAGCTCCATACATGAATGTCGGTGACTCATAATTTTCCTTGGAATGGTAGTCCGTCTTGTTTTCTAGGTTTGCCTTTTCTTTCCACAACATCTTCTTTCTATCTTCAGAGAACCTCAACCAGAAAGCCGAATCCTTTCTTTCATTCCCTTATTTCTTTCATAAGTCGCCCTTCCTTTTCTCCTTAAATCTTTCTCCTGAAAGCTGAACCGTATCCCTTCACGTACTTTCCATTCAAGATGAATCTGGAGTCAAAGCTCACGACTTCCATGCTGTTGTGGAAGAGTAGGGTGGGCAGGGTCATGAGCATGACTCAGACCTATCCCGATTTCCACGCTTTTTGTATTTCTCAAAATGGATCCGAAATTGGACATATATTGAAAAATCCCCCATGGTGGCTTACAGTGACCCAGAACTCTCAGCAGCATGGGTTTACTTTGCTCACCCCTGATGAACCCCCCTGTGATCCCCGCTACCCCCGAGTATAAATTCAAGATACAGCTTCATCATGTTCTCAGTTCCCAAAACCTATTTCTTTCACTGCTAGCACAATGCTGAGAATGAAGAAGATATCAGCCAGAGGTAGAATTCCACAAAAGAATGGAGCTGGGCAAAGATAATTGCGACCTTGGAAACAATCAAAGAGCGCACAGCAGTGAGCAAGTCAGAGAGAGAGAGACGGAGACAGAGAGAGAGACAGAGAGAGAGGCAGGGAGACAGGGAGGGAAGGAGGGAGAGAGACAGCAGGTTAAAGACAAGATAAAATACCAAAAGAAGAGGAAACAACTTGAGATTTCAGCATACCACATACACGTATTTACCGAAGGATGCCCTTGAAAATTTTTCCATGGCATCTCTGATACTTTTCCACTGTGCCTGACCAGCACAATATGACTTCTGTCCGAGACAAGAGCAAAGAAATGGCCTTGAGCTGAGAATTCCTGACATGAAAGTTCTAGCAGTAGGTGGAATCTAAAATAAATTGTTATGTGCCGAACAAACCCAAGTGTTCATTGTATTATACCAAGTCTTTTTTTTTTCTACTAATTTTTTTACTCATCAACTGAAAGTATTTGTAGTAATTGAACGACCATAGCCATCAAAGATGGTGAAGGGTCCTATCCTTTTTTATATGTGCATATGATTATGTTTGTTTGTTTGTTTGTTCATGTGTTCCAGTACTCTTGGCCATATAGTTTTGTCTATAGACTTGAAAAATGGCATCAGTACTCAACCAGACCTTTCCTAAAGATATTTTTTGATCATTAGAAAAAAAAATTTTTTGATTTTTGCGGGGGCGGGGGAGCATAGAATGGATAGATCTCAAAATTCATCTGAAGAATATCAGCACAAGATTCGGGCATCATTGGTCCAAAATGATTACAGACATCCTCCTCCCGCTCAATGGAAAACAGAAAAAAACATTAGATGCTGGTTACTGGTGTACTGATGCAAATTCTTGAGACCCCATATGAGAGAAGAATCTCCACTTAGCTGGTTGGTCTGATGGTCCATTTGTGAGGCTAGGCTGATTCAATGTTCCATCAGAATAATGTTCCATGCATTGTTTACTAGTCAACAAGGCAAAAATTGCTATAACTAGGCTATTTACCAGATGTTACAATTTCAGAATACCATTTATTCAGGTCTTTACAGAATTCTTCAAATGGAAAGAATTTCAATTCCCTGTTAGACTGCAAAATGCAATTGAAGCAGTTGCTTGCAGAGAAAGACAATAAGTTCTGCGAGGCTGGAATAATGAAGTTGCAAGAAAGATGGAAGAAGGTAGTGGAAGGAAAAAGAATATTTGCGGTTCGACAGAGACCCAGAAAAATTTCAATCCTTTACATCATACATAATTATATAAAAATATTTTATTTGTTTTTGTTTTTCCAGACCTATTATTGATTCAAATAATGAATTTCATAATTCAATTCTATAAATTCAAATAAATGTGATAAATATATAGATATAGATAGGTATATTGCAGGCTCAATTTCTGTATTAACTTTTATTGAGACTTTGGATAATTACAGATATTCATGTATTGTATATGTAATAAATAAAAAAATTATGAAAATTCATTTTTTTTGAAAAATGAATTTATTTATAAGAATGAAATCAGCTAATGCGTATCAGGATGAATCATTTTCATAGATGTCATCACAGACTTGTCAATTTAGCTCAGTCAATGAGATAGCCTGCTGGCAATTGGTTTGTAGTGAGTTCAAATCCCTGCGGAGGAATGTCAGTTTATATATACTTAATTTTGGTGAGGATTATTCTTGTTTTTGTTTTAGTAGGAGAACAGAGTCAACTCTAGAGTTTGACAATAAAGTCCAGAAAGTTTTACAGCTTTAAACACTCAATATATAAAGAGAAACTTTCATCAAAAATATACATCATTTCAGTTAGTTATTCCCCGATATCTGTTGATGTAATTTTCTCAGTAGTATATCACTTATATATATACATATATATATATATATATATATATATATATATATATATATATATATATATATATATATATATATATATATATATATTGGTTGCTACCTGACTGTATCTCTTTCTTTCTTTTCCAGCTCAGAACCAAAGTAAGTACGAACTGATAGGACTAAAAGTAGATCAAAGACTTCTGAAGGGTTGGCTTTGTTGAAATAGCTTCTTAGTTAGTCATCACAGAACGACAATAGACCCTGTCTTTCAGAGAGGAATATTCCGCAACTTTGCAAAGAAGAATTCTTTAAAAACTTTAAATAGTTTTAGCAACAGCAACAGCAATAAATAAGCAAATAAGTAAATCGACTGACTAAGATATAATTGTTACTTATATATTGTTTGATAAGATTTTACATTCATTTCTTTGTTTGTTCTCTTGTTTAATATTTAACAAGTCAGCTCTTCTTTTTTCTTACGGGTGGGAATGAGGAAGAGATGCAAAGTGAAAAAACAACCTGTACAAGTACTTATGTATTTTTAAACAGTTCTGTGTCTGTCTAATAATCGCTTAATAGAGAAATGTTTAGACAGGAGGGAGATAAGAAAGCATCCGAAAAAATATTCAGCCATAATAGGCAAAATTAGTCTTTCTGAGAGATGAAAAAAACTTCTAGCCCTTAGCATAATAGACTCATCAAAGAAGCCGAACAAACAAGATACGAAGAGACAAGAGAATCAGAATCTAAAATTATACAACAATAACTACATGAGATAAACAATAATATAAAACTTTTAGCTGCATGCCATGTTGGAGGTGATCAATTAAAAAAATTGGAAAGAAGAAAGGGGTGACCCCTGAATAAATTACCTCTCTCACCTTCAGTTGGATCCCTACAATATAAGCATCGCACAAAATAAAGACCATTTTATCATGAACTTATATTGTGAACCCCCCCCCCCCGGCTAAAAACATATTAAGGGAGGGAATTTTCGAAAGAATGAAAAAAAATTTTTCTCCAGACATAATAAAGAGTAAATGTTGAAATTTTCAGCCCTTTAGCTACATTGATGTGGTCTGTACTCATGATACATACATTCATACATAGCCAGCCAGCCAGACCAATCTGAAAACTGTAGAGACCTATTTTGAGAGTTTTGCATACAGATTTGGTAGACAGTTTTTTTAGTATATACATAAAAACTATCAGGACCTGTCAAAATTCCACGGATGCTGATGAGTAAGATATCACCATTACTCTCCCTCGCGTATATTTCTCTCCGCAAGTCTATAATTTTGTTGAACTGATTTATTATCTACGGAATGTATTGATCTATATCAACTATATCAATATGCCGAAGCAAACTATTATATCTAAAAAAAATCTCGGCCTGAAAGGAATCTACTAGGGGAAAAAAGTTCATCACAGTGTTTTGTGGGATTCAGAACGAATCCTTAATGATGAATTACTGGAACCTAGACATATTGTTGCTGTGCAATGCTACAGTGAACAATTGGCTCATTTCAATGATGCATTAAAGCAAAAAAGCACTTTCATCCAAGCAAAGAAATTGACCTCCGATTTTGCTGCATGACAAACCCTATCCTTTTATTGCAAATGCGAAGAGGCAAATGATCCTGGGGTTGAGATCGGAGGTTCTCTCATACGTAAGGTATACTCCCGACCTGTCACTTTCAGATTATCATTTTTTTCTGCTCCATCCAACACACTTCGCTCGTTCATTGGTTCCTACAATTTCTCGGGGAATGGAGAAGTGCAGAAATCCTCCGAGGCAGTGGTTTTCAGAATCCCAGATCGCTTTCTTTCCCTTACAAACCCCTGATTCCTTAATCCTCTCCCATTCTGGGTATTAATCCAGCGATGTTTTCACCATTATACTTTCCATTATACGACCCTTCCCAGACTTTAATTACCCCCTTCCCCAGCAAAAATCTGGCTAAAATTCCTCCCCTGGCTAAAATCAGACTGAAATTTTTCTTCAGGCTGAGATTCTTACCCTTAGTAATAATCTGGCTAAAATTCCCCAACAGACAAAAATCCCTCTCATGGCTGAAATCTGGCTAAAATTTGGCTAAAAATCGACTAATATCCTTCACAACTAAATTCTGGCCAGGATTCTTTCTCTGGCTAAAATCTGACTGTATTTCACTTCCCCCCCACCTGAGTAACATTTGACTAAAATCCTTCCCTGGCTAAAATATGGCTAAAATACCTTCTTCGGGAGACAAGCTCCTCCGAAATGAGAAATACTGTGAAATCCAGAGCAGGAAACCTGGAAAGTGAACATATTACGTGCGTTAATTCTGGAATTTCATGTTTTGATATTTCCAGCAAGTTCTTGAGTGATCATTAGGCAACATTCACGAGAGCCAATCACTCAACTATTTCCAGTTAATTTAAATCTCAAAAAAGAAAAAAAAAAGAAGGAAAATCATTTCATTCCAATAAATGATATAAAATGGCCTCCAAATGTCAAGGCATTTGGCTGCAATTGCCTTGGCAAGAAAAGAAGGGAAGGCTTGAAAGCCCAGATACCCTCTTAGCTACCATTTTCTCCATCTAATAATATCAGTCGGAGGAACATGTATACTCAGCTGACATGCAACACAAGAGGAGGTCATAGTTTGTAGAGGGTCATGTGAAAATAGCCCTAATAGGTAGGTGTTGTCAAGGGCACCAATCTCCAGTCACTATGCTTCTAATATAATCTTGATCCACACTAACAGAAAATGAAGACAACTCAATTTCAGGTGAAGGTAAGAAAAGGATAGCAAGTTAGATTGATAGCTCAAGTCATCACTTTTTTCTGTATCTATTGCTGTGACATACCAGTGACAAGGCCAACCAAAACGACTAGGGTTGGGACAGAACAATGGAAGAATTGCAGTCAGTGGCATACCTCATGTTTGGCATGTATGGAGCATGCCCTGCATACCACTTGAAGGGAAGTTTCTATTCAAGGCCAACAAGCTCTCCTCAAATGACGAAAGGAAAAGTTTTCTTTTGATGTATGATCTATATTTGATTATCGTGAGTGAGAACCACTCGGATCACTTGATTATTGAACCATTTGCATAAACCATTAACTAACAGTGCTGGGTACTACATGACCACATATCTCGTAGTATCACTTCTCAGCACCAACTGACACAAGAAGGAACTTTTTTCACAGACGGAGAGGGAAATGAGAAAGAATTGTGAGCAACATTGGATTAAACTTTAAGCAAGTTTTTTTTCAAGTGGCGGATTTACCATGGACCATGGTGCAAATGGTGGATTTTTGTACTTGCCTTCTTTCTTTGATAAATGCAATTAGAAGTGTATGGACTACTTTAGCGAGGGGAAGTTTGGTTCGCTATACATTAAGTTGATCTTTTGTAATGAGCTGCTTTATGTCTAGTGGTATCCAATTCTCATGTAGTCATACTGAATTGAATCCTTGATCGGATCTAGAGTTGTCTTTGTATTTGATGAGATTGAACTATGCTTATGAAAATGGACCTGGCAAAGTGAAAAGGATCACATATGTTTTACCCAAATAATTTTGTGTAATGCATGTCACAAGATTAAGTCATAGTGACTATTGATAGGAAAGATGGGGAAGTTCATGTTCATGCGAGTGGTTGCTGATCAGAATCGGTTGTGAGCAATCAACCTTGGATCAACGATTAGAAT
>OY735217.1:10973028-11040528 GCA_963457665.1 Thysanoteuthis rhombus
ACACCTGGAGATGGTGGCATTCCTAGGGTTGGTGTCACCTGGGGTGGTTACTCAGAGTGTCACTCCCAGTGTTGCCAATTCAAAATTTTTTGTGTCAAATTTACCAAAAATAAGTGTTAAAAACACCAAAACCTGCTAAAAAAACACTGTTAGCCTTTTTATGGCCATTTTTGATAGTCAAGAGTGACAGCATCATGGCTTAAATCTGGCTAAAATCACAGGAAAATAGCACTAAAAATAGCAGTAAATGTTGAATTTTTACATTGCCAAAACCATATGATGTCACCTGGGGTATGCAAGTGCCTGAATAAGTTTGAATGGATTGGTCAACACAAAAGATGAGTTTAATACCATGACTATCTCTTTGAATGATAATTCTTCTTAAAATTATTGAAAGAATGATTTTTGTGGTATTTTCCAATTCATAATATGATATATACCTCAAAAGATTTCAGTCAATTTACTAAAGTCAACTTTCTTTTGTCAAAAAACCTGTCTCCTTATCTTGAATTAAAAATATAACTTGAAAGTTCTCTTTTCCTAGCCATGAAAAAGTTAATGTCGTTGGTGGAACAAAATTAACTAGTCAAGCTGGGAAGCATTTGAACCCTTATATCATGAAGAACAAGTTGATTTTCATCATAGCTTGTGAAGTACTAACTTTGTGAACACTTTGTTACACGGCCATGTTGGATGAGACCAGATCATTTCTACCATCTTGTTGTGTTAACAATTCCTGTTAACAATACAACAGTGATACCGACAATGTATCTCTGGTTAGGTTACATCTGCATTACAAACGACTGTCCCAGTTCACCATGGTCTATGTTCCAAAATACTCAAGACAATACAAGTATCGATTTGTGGATTCTACAATACAACATCGGCAATAAGGAATTTTATGATACAATAGGCCCAGCTTCACACTTCCTCCATATAAATTAGTTATAATATGACTTAAAGCAAGAATGAATTTCAAATAAGATGAAACTCTCAATGCCACTTCATTATTGTATAACCATTTCCTTGAGACCACCAATGAGATGAGGAAACTGGGTCATGCAGTTACATATAGTTCATATAGTTATATCAGGGAAGAATAGGAAGTAAAGTATTGCTAGAAAAATGAAGATCTTTATATTTAGCAGTTGTGGGTGGCACCCTTTCCGTGCATTCTGCATGAGACAAATGAATTCTGATACATTCTCACGCTCACATGCATGGAAGGAAAATTTGCTCGCATTTTATAAAGTTTTCAGAAGTAACTTATTCAATGATCACCCCTTTTTGGAATTTAGTCATTTCGTCACACCCAACACAAAAAATTCAAAAGTATTTAATTTATTAAATAGGTCTTGATTTCTGATAAAAAAATCTCGAGGATGAAACATGTTTTGAATAAACATCTAGACATCACTTAATTTCTGTAGCTGATATGCCTTGAAAAAAAACAATCTTGGATTCATAACTTTCAAAATTTTTCTGGGGAACTGGCTACCCTAAAAACACCCCCACCGAATTTCCTGCCTGCCCTCAAAACTTTTCTTTTTCTTGGTTGTATGATTCTCACTCATTCTCAACAGAAAACTCAACAGCTACCGGGTTAGGGTTGGCTATTTAGAACAATCTTGATATAAAGCAATAAGAAGTGTTCAGTAGTATAAAAGGGTATAAGAAGTATTGACTAAATCAGAAAGAACTCTCGACTTAGACAGGATAAGTGAACTTTAAGAAAATTCTTCTTGTAAGGAAAAAAAATCAAATTTGGACTCACCGCAGACGACATTGGTCTCCATATTTATTGCTGTTCGGTTGATAAGTTAAATCACTGCATTGTTCACAGTATAATCCATCTTTACATGTTTTCATCTCATGCCCTAAAAAGCAAAAAAAATAGGCATCAATATATGTGTGTATATATATATTTTTGCTGTTCAAGTAACATGTGATATCATAAGTAGGTTTTATACAACAAATACATCAAAAAATTCCATTCTCTGAACTAGTTACATAGTGACATAACAAATTCTAGCAATAGGGGAAAAAATGAAACAATAATCAAGGTCATATTTCAGCACTGATTGCGTTTGAACCTGGTATGCAAAGTTTCAGCTTTTGCTATAGATGCTCACTGTCCATTGCTACCCTGCTACCCTCTGCTTGGTACGAGGAAAAAAAAAAAAACAAATTCTAGGACGATATGGACTGAAATCAGAATAATCAGAGAAAAAAAGCAAAAAGGGAGGGAATGAGGGTGTGTGTGTGAGAATGAGAGAGATAGAAGCAAAAGAAGATAAAAAACAAGCCTGCGTGCTGCAGGGTCAAACTCCGCTCCAACTTCTGTATTATAGATACAGAAAAAGAAAGAGGGGAAGAGAGAGAGAATGAAGAAGAAATACCACAAATCAGAAGGAAAGAAAAAGAGAAAGAGGAAAGTAAAGGAGCAGAAAGGAAAGTGAAGAAGAAAGAGAAGGAAGAAAAGAGGAAAATAAAAAGAAAGAAAAAAAAAATGAAAGACTTGTGTAGCCGAGTCGTGAAAGGATTTATTTGAAAACAAATAAGACATGTGTTGCCAATTCAGCCTCCTTCCTGTTTTGGCAATGCAGAATTCAGCATATAGCTTTATCTATATCCCATTTTTAGTCCTATTTTCCACCCTCACTACTCAACACAAATCTAGCCATTTTAGCTATTGGAATGGCCTAAAGTGGTCAACATCATTATCTTAGCACACTTTACCAGTTTTTGATGCTTTTTATAAGTCAATTTAGAGCAAAAACATTTTTCTGAGTTGGCAACACTAATCCCCAGTAAAGGTGGGCCTTCAAGATTAAATGGTATTTCACCGACTGCATTTTTATTAATAAATCTCACTATATGTTCGATGAGGTCCCTCAAGGAGCCAAGACTCCCGGGCCTCCGAAATCCCCCCAAATCCTAAGCTATGCCTCCGTGAAAAACCTACAATTAGAAAAACCTATTTTGGTTGGATTTCTAGTTAGAACGGAAAGTCAATCCCAGAGAAAGGAAAAGGATTATGGCTCAACTCGACTTATATAGATAGACAACAAATAAATTCATGCTGTGTGGGAGCTTGCTGGATTAATTGAACAGTGAGAAGGGTGGGAAGAGACTGACTGGATTGACAGGATGTGACCGATGGTATTCGGAATTAGCAAATGGTTGAAGGAAGAGATTATAATGGGAACCAGAATAATAATAATAATAACGAGAGGCTGAATGGATTTTTACATATAAAAAAAGATAGCGGTTGAAATGCATTGAAACACGCCCACGGAATGATAAATAAATTTGAGATGTAACACCTGCTTTCTCTTGAGTTTTTTCTCTTCATCTTCCAATTGTCATTTTCATCAACATCCACAATACAAACATATATCATCGGAAAAATGGATACGTAGTCAGGCAGAATAATTGCTGTTGCATCATATCATTTGAAATTCTTCGAAATGCTCCCCCGTTATAACGTGGAGAATGTGTCACTTTATTTTGTGTAAACAAAAAACAACCAAAGAAAATAGGGTTGTCGTAGGAATTGAACTTGCAACAGATTAGGTAACTGCTTCAAAGTAGTGTTGCTCTTACTATTGAGCTAAACTATCAAACGGAAAGGCAAAGGTCCAAATAATAGCTTAATCCCCATAATCTCATTTTTTTTATATATTTACTGTCAATATCTGAGCTTTTGTCTCCCAACATTGACAATTCTAAAGACTTCAGCCTAATGATTAAAAACGTATATGTTTCACGCAATAAATGTCTAATTTTCAATGTTAACACTTTGTGCCTAATGCACTCATCAGTGACTGGCTATACTGCATTACATATCTTTATAATCCTTTTTAATACTGTCCCATTTACTGAATTAGATATTGAGCTCTGTAATGGGTAAAAAATGTCTTCTATTTTTTCTTCTTGTATTCTTACAAATTGACAATATATCACGAACTATATATATATATATATAAAAACAGAATACAAATCAGGAATACAATATAATATAGTATGATACAATATCAGATATGTGATGAGTTTTTTTCATTGTACTTGATATATTCAACATTAAACGTTCAGTGAAGTTCAAGTAGACCTTGAAATATAATGGAGTTAGGATTTGCTACATTCGCCTCAAGAAGCTCAAACCTAAGCATGTTTTTTATAGCAAATCCCTACTTCATCATACATATATATATATATATATATATATATATATATATATATATATATATATATCATTTGTATATTTCCATAATGATTCCTCTAGAAGTTTGATAATAGAAATATCCCTTTTTATCATATGAAACTTTCAGGTGCTGAATATTTTTCAATATAATATTCAGAGTTTTTTTTTCAAGTCACACTCAAAATGTTACACAGTCTTAGAGAGAAAGTTGACAACTGCACAAGACTGATATTAATGTCTCCATACAAATAGAGTGATTGGTCTTGTGACGCCAGGATTAGACAGATATAGTTTTGGAACAACACGATGATGATCCGAGGAGACCAGGAGGTGAGAAATTGATTTTGTATCTTGAAAAAAAAAAATTCTGACCAAATGTGTCTCCAAACTGCTTGAACTAGAATTTTGTTAATGGCACAAACTCTCTGTATTGTTTTCAACACAAATTTTGAATTATTATGACAATCTTCATCAGCAGCTTTTTAGCATCAGTCTTTGGAAGAAGACCTTCATCAGTATTAGCTAGATCTCACTATCATCGGCATCGCAGAGCGAATACTTTACTTAGTTTGTCACATCATTTTATATTTAGCCCGCCGCAGTTTCGCATTATGATCTATAGGGATCCACATTGTAGATCATAATGTCTCATTGTTTTGATCATGAGTGCCTCGTAAAGGTTTCACTGCATTACCATGCTTTTTCCACACCCTGATAGAAATCTAATGAAGTGAAAAATATGCAGTGGTAGAAGAGTTAAGTGAATAACACCCTTACGCTGGCTATGGCCTCATTTCTGCTTGAGCTCCACACATCACATTACTTTTTAGCGATTATTGAATCAGAGGCGACCAGCACCTGACGTGGTGTCTCTGACTTCATCCTCTGCTATTCAATCCATAGCTGGAGGGGAGAGATGTATTCATGCCTTTCCCAGTGGAGTGAAGATGATCCAATCCATGCAATGTTGTCTGCACAGTCACCCAGCACCTCCAGTGACGGAAGAAAGTCAAAATTTAAGAGGTGGTGGTGCATTGCCATAGGATTAGTGAAAGGAAGTACTTGGACTCTAATGGAAAATACTGGGAAAATAACTCGGACATTGAATGACATCAGTTGGAAATGAAGATAATTGGTAATTCAATAAAAACCATCAGGCAACCAATGCCACCCGGGCTGTGTTGGGTGTGACGAATTGAAAAATTCCGCAGAGGGGTGATCATTAAATAAATTACTTCTCGTTTTGGGTTGGGCAGTGATCACTAAAACATCTGTTTTCTCAAAATATAGGTGGGCATGAAAAAGTAATTAATTCAGCAAGAACTTACATAGTAAATTGAACCTCCCACTAAAAACTAATTTTGGGGGTGGAATTTAAAAAAAACAAACATAGAAGCTGTTTATTGTGGACATAATAATGAATAAATCTCCTAATTTGAGCCCTCTAGCATCATTGGTGTGGCCTGTACGCATGATACACACACATATACATTATAAGCCAGACTGATTTGAAAACCTGAGAAACTTATGTGGACAGTTTTGGTTGACGGTTTCCAATAACTCTGACATTCAGTTGAGTTGAGACGAAGAGAATAAGTTTCCTGATTACGGTGATATATGACCTACTTCGGCACCTCCAAACCGTGCACTTTGTCAGATTCATGGCCAGGATTGAGGCTTGATCTCATTCACTACGGTAGCCATGGCCTGAAGGGCTTACTAATCATTTCTCAATGGCAAGGTGAGTTTTAAGCTGTTATATACAGTGTTGCCAATTTCGCACCTTTTCTGGATAAATTCAGGGCGTTTCTTGTTTTGACAGTAATAAGAAGCGTATAATTAAGCGGGCTCTAACATTTTGTCCACTTTTAGCCATTTTTGACCATTTTAAGCATCTTTTAAGTGATATTTTAGCTACCTTTGGCGGTTTCTAGCCATTTTTCTAACTCAATCGTTTTTTAGTGCTTTTAGGCAGTCAAACTGGAAAATATTTTTTGAATGGGCGACACGGTAATAAACTAGCAGTGATACCAAGTGTAGCCCGGTAAAAATGAGCTCGAAATCAAAAATCCAGAAAAGCAAAAGATATTTTAGAGAGATCTCTTATTATCCCATGCATGCACATGGGCAGGACCATGCAGGACCATGTGCACTCTCGGACTGGCCAGCATAACCCATCTTAAAACCTTAGGAAATTTATTTTTCTTAAAACTTAAGCATTCATGATTTTCAAATCATACACACAAATATGCACATATGAATATTTCTAATTTCAGACCCAAATTTAGCAAATAACTCAAGCTGCTTTTTGATCCACCCTTGTATTGCATTTCCAAAATTGTTTGGCACCATGCTATGCAAGGAGTGATCAATGAAAATATAAATTGGAAAAAGGTGCGATCAATCAATACATGTTACTTCTCTCAACTTTGGTTTCAAGTTCTAAATTTTCAAAAGAACACACATAAACCCTACTGGATCCAAACTAGGGACCAATTTAACCTCAACTCAAATTGCTAATTGTACCCACCTCTGAAAACTCAATCAGGGGAGAAATTTTTCAAGAAAAAAAAAAAACCCAGTTTTTTGCCCGACATATAGAGTAAATGGTCAAGTTTCCAGCCACCTGACAGCATTAGTCTAGCCCAACAGCGTGATAAATACATACATAGCCAGCCAGCCAGCCAGCCTGCCAGCCAGCCAGCCGGACCAATTCAATAACTGGAGAAACCTATTCGACAGTTCTAGTGACATATATATTTAGTGTTCAAAGCTGTAAAGTTTTCTAGATAATATATATATATATATATATATATATATATATATATATATATATATATATATATATATATACATATATATATACACATATATATATATATATATATACTTTATTTGCATGTATTTGTGTACAGATGAGAATAATTTCTTTTGCAATCCACATAAGTCATTTGCGATCTCTGTGCAGCCATACACACGGAAGCACATATTCCAGGCATACACCCTTCTCTGCAAATGTAATTCTGATTTTATCAGCTGTAGCCAATCTTGACATTCCAGCAGTAATTCCCTCCATGTTCAGAAACAGACATTTCGCTCTGTATCGATTCAAAACTGATTATTCCTAAGCCCTGACCCACAACCCAGCCGACACCAACCACTGCTTTCCTCATTCCTGACCCCAACACAGCAGAGGGTCAGGGTTATAAAACCAATCTCACAGTTTATATCTATTTATCTCATTCTCCTCATATCTTTCTCTTATACATTCACAGTCTCTTCACATCCATCTATCTATCTATCTAGCTTGGTCTATTTATGTCAATAATTTTATCTGATTCATTCTATATCTATATTTATATCAATATCAGTGTGTTCATATCTATCAGTTTCTGTTATTCATTTCATATCTTTACTCATTTTATATTTTTACTTGTAGTTATCACTCTCTCTCTCTCAGTCTGTTAGTTTTCATATGAAAAGAATTAGACGTAAAGAGACTGAGAATAGATAGATAGATAGATAGAGAAAGAGAGAGAGAGAGAAAGAGAGAGAGAGAGATGGATTGAGATGGATAGAACTAACAGACTGAGAAAGAGAGATAAGTACAAGTAAAAATATAAAATAAGTAAAGATAGATATCTATCTATCAGTCCATCCATCTATCTACTCTTAGACTCTTCATGTCAGTCTAATTCTTTCCATCTCTCTAATCTCAGTCTCAGTCTCATGTCCAAATAATTCTTTCATTATCTACACATCTATATACACCCATTACTTCAAGTGTATCTTCTTATATCTATCTATCTATCTATCTATCTATCTATCTATCTATCTATCTACTCCATCTAGTCTTTTGATTTCTCATTTTTTTCAAATATCACTCTCCCAGTCCGTCCATGTCAATTTCATCCTTTCTCTCTCTCTCTCTCTCTCCTTGTTTCTTATCTTCTTTTCTAACCATTTTAAATCTTCTCATATAATCTTTCCTATCTTTCAGCCTCCTCTCTTTGTAGATATCTTTCTATCCGAGTTTCCGTCTTATTTGAACTTGAACTTCTTTCCCTCACCGGATTGCTATTTAAATCATCTTTCATCGGCTTTCTCTACCGATCCATCTACCCGTCCGCATCACCTAATCCTTACTTCCCATCCGTCCATAAAAAAAAAAGAAGAGGAAAAAAAAGGAAAGAAAATAGACGGATCACTCCGCGTATGGATCAGTGCTTTCCGATCAGACTGGCCTTCATATTTTTTTAAAAACCATTTCTGAGCTTCTACCGAACTCCACTGATAACCGATTTCTTTTTCCTTATTAACTTCTAATTTTAGTCCACTTTCAGAAAATCCGCTCCTCTTGCTTCCGACCTTATTTATTTGAATATCTCTAAATGTGACCCACACATGCATGCAAGTAAACGATGACAACAGGGTTGCCGTCTGGTATTTTTCCAAACCTAAAGCTATTTGGTTCCAAAAATCTAAATTTGGTACCAAAGGGAAAATTCACAAAAGAATCTCTCACACATGAAAAATATGATACAGCATGAAAATGCATGATCAACAGATAGAGGAAAAAATGCATTTCAATCCACGTCCCCTTCGAGCTTCGTCAGATGGTAGATTCCCAAGTTACTTGAAGCTGTGTTGATTCGGTCGTAAGACCATATAAATTTGGTCTAGTATGGCACAAGTCATTTGGCTAACCTGAATGGCAATATATCTCTCTCTCTGTTGAACAAGTAGAAACAAGTCTCTTACAAGTTAACTAGCTTTATAGATAGTCACGACTCGGATGAGTTACCCTCTCCGAATGGTTCATGTCACATTCCATAACGTTTCAGCACAGAAAACATTCCATGTCATACACACAGATATGCATACATGGATATTTTTGATATCAGAACCAAATCTAGCTAATAACTTGGGCTGCTTTTTGCTCCACCCTTGTATTGCATAACCAACGTTGCTAGGCTGCATGCTACGCAAGGGGTGATCAATGAAAAAAATTAGAAAAAGGTGTAATCAATATAGAAGTTACTTCTCATGCCTTTGGTTCGACTTTTCAACAGAACTAGCATGAACAGAGCTGGATCCTAAACTAAGGACCAATTTAGCAGAAACTTAAATTGCAAATTGAATTTCCATCTAAAAGTCTATCTAGAGGAAAAAATTTCAAAAACATAAAAACCCAGAAAGTTTGATCTTGTACTGCATAAGACATTCATTTTGCAAACCCGGAGGGCAATTATGACTGATTGAGAGTGGAAAGAACTAGCCAGATATAGGCATTTGTCAAGTGAAGAAATAAAGAATAATCTCTCAGCAAATTGGCGTTCTATGTTCAACATACTGATTCTTACAAGATCCCCAAAGTTAAACAATGTAAAGCCTGGTCATTACCTAGACGAGTGGCTGTCTGGGAATAACCAGGTGCCCTAAGCAACCAGGGATCAATCCCTGGCCAAGGCATACAAGACACTTTTTCGGAAAATCGTTCTCAATGCCTCTTAACTGGAGAGTAGGATTAAAAGTTTCTGATCTTCTGGAGGTCAAGGGGTTGGGATGAGACTTACAACTCTAAACTAGGAACATGAAACATCAATGAAAAATTGTCATCAACCTTAATAGTCCTCACGGGGCAAAGGGCTTAAATGAAACCTTGTCAGGAGGCGAACTTAGATTCCATTTTCCTCTCTCTACATTAGCTCTTTGACAATCAAATGACACTGACTATGAATAAATTTGAATGAACTATTTATATGTGAAGCTCTTATAATATGAAATGCTTTAATACTTCGAATACATCAACCATTTGCTTCGTAATCTTGTTATTATCTCATTACATTGTCTTCTTATAATTTGCCAATTTTTGAGAATGTAGTACTTAATTGCCTTTTCTCATAACACTTACTCCTACTTATACTGAACTGCCATTTCCATTAAAAGCAAAACTATTTTGTGAAGAGATCAAGAAAATGTTAAAAGCACAATAAAATTATTGATGTGTAATGTAATTTGGAATATAATTTATTTTGGCAATCATGATATATTCATGGTATATTTAATTTCTGCTGGGTTGAGCAGGGTTTGGAGTCTCTACATTGAAGTCCACATTGCAACAAAAGGCTGGTGATCTTTTGATAGGTAAATATAAACCATTTTCAGTGAATTCCCGACTCTTTGATAATTTCCGCACACGCACACACAACACATATGAATTATTATATATGTAAAATTGCGTGTATAAATATGCAGACATACATATACAGATATATGAAAAGTTATCTAGAAGCTCAAACAGTTCCACAATTTGGTTCGTGCACCACATTTAAATTTACGAGACGATTAAGAAGTGGCTAAGTGCGGAGGAGGGGGGAGCTATTTGAATATGCACCCCAAACTGAGTTCTCAAAAGCTTTATGAATAGCAGTCACCTATTGCATTTCTATGATAATTATACAATAAGGATATATTTGTTCATACAATTACTGTATAAATATTTATTTTGCTTTGTTGTTTTTTATATGCATTCATTGCTAAACCTCCCTTTTCATTGAATCTCACTAGATGCTGGAGGGCGTCCCCCAAGGAGTCAAACTCCCAAATCTATAGCCACTCCACCGGACAAGCAGTTTGAAAATGAAAGTCTGTAGATTCGAGGAGGTGGTAGGGGAGATATTTTTTTTCTGGCTTTCACATTGAAAAAATTTGGTATTTAAAAACCTTTCTCTTATTCTTGTTCGTCAGCTTTCATCCACATCTGGAAAGTTTCTAACTTTATCGTTAGTTGATATAAAAACTTATGGTTTGAATATCGGACTTTTAAACCAGTTTTATTATTGCGAGTGGCACTATGCCATTTAGAAAATCTATAAAAACATTGCACTGACATTTTAGCTTCACCTTTGTAAGCCTTCACGAAGAAGGAGCCATATTTCCAACCTTTTCATAATTCAGTCTTTACCAAAGAAACTGTTGTAATAACAGGTCTGGTTAGTCACACAATAGAAACCATCATGTGACCACCGTCTTTTGGCAGCATGCTGGAGGTGGTTGGTTGAAAAATTGGAAAGAGGGGCACTCAATGAATGTTACTTCTCTCATCTTTGTTGAGCAGTGATCACTGGAGGAAATTGAATTTTCGAAGAGCAAACATGAATGCTGCTCGATACAAACTAGGGAACCATTTAGTATGAACTTGGATAGTAAATCAAAAACCCTTGTCACAAACCTATTGAGGTGGAAATTTTCAAGTAATCAAAAAAAAAAAACCCCTGTTTTTCCAGACATAATCAGGAACACATATATGAATTTTCAGCCCACTCCAGCCAGCCAGTCAGGTGGACCAACTTTAAAACTGAAGAAACCTATGGTTACAGTTCTGGTAGTGGGTTCTCAATAGTAAAGATTTATCCATCTCCCCACAAGAACAGAATGTGACGAAGTTTAATGTGGGGGTCCTCATGCATGTAAGGACAGAAACTGTCTACTTCCCACAGCTAGATATTGATGGGCAAACCACAGGCATCAGGGAATGCCCTGATCCTGATCCTATTTCAGTGCAATGGAGAGGTGCAACCTGAGGGAACGGGTCCCCTTTTAGAGGCTACAGAAAAATCTTATGCTAGAACTATTCAATATATATTGATGTATAAAGCAACAGGGAGTACAAGGAGGTTGCCTGAATTTACATATAAAATGAAGTTTTTGAATCAAAATAAATATTTGTACATATGATTGAATATATTTGTACATACATGAATTACATAGATTATAACTCAATCTTTAGGGTTGTTTTTCACCTATCAATTCATAAAGCATATTCATTCATTTTCCTCTTTTTATCAAATCTCACCAAATGTTGGAGGGGACCCCCCCCCCCTCCCAAATTACCCAGGCCCCAAATCTCTTGCTATGTCAGTGCTTGCTCCATTTGCACAGGATCTTATTTCCATCTCCAAAAATACAACATTACTTTTGGAACAACCTGATAATTTGGAAAATTCCGACAAGACTGAAGATGACTCCAAGGTTTTTTCATCTTACTGCAATGAAAGGGGCATTGGCTTTGCAATCAGGGAAACGTTAAGTAACCTTGAGAGTATTAGAATGAACATTCTTCAGAGATAAAAAAACAAATTGAAAAAAGTCAAAAAGAGGCAAAAAAATTATTGTGGGGAGCTGGAGCGAAGAAGATGATTCAATCAATGTTTAGATAAAAATCTGACCTGAATCAAAAATGCTATGTGGGAGGCAAGGTGAGAGGAAGAAAAAAAAAGGCAAAAAAAGACTATGAAAAAAAAGGAAAGAGAAATATAAAAAAACAAAAAAAATAATTATTTCAAAAAATCTCTTATGGCTAATGAGCTTCTCTCATTTTTATAAGAAACTGTCAACAAAAACTGTCATCTTAGGTTTCTTCAGTTTTCAAGATGGGCTGGATTGCTATGAAAGCATTTATCATAGGTATAGACTGAACGGAGGGAGATAGATAGTAGAAAATTCCAACATTTACTCCTTATGTCAATAAAAAAACTATCAGTGTTATTCGAAAATTCACTCCTTGAATAGGTTTTTAGTGGGGGATTCAACTGACGATAAAGGCTTAAGCTAAATTGGTCTCTTAGTTTGTGCCCAGCTGCATTTATGCTCACTTTTTGAAAATTCCAACTTCTTTGGGTTATCACTGATGAACAAAAGGTAAGGAAAGTACCTTATTCATTGATCACTCCATCCCTATTTTTTCAAATTGATCACCCCTAACATGACATGCTGCAGAAAGACGATGGTTATGCGATTATTTCTACTGAGGAACTAACTAGACCTGTTATTATTCTTTTCATTTTTGTTCTTTCCCTAGTCAGAGAAATGTAGCGAGGGAGAAAAAAAAGAAAAAAAAGTATTTATTTTTGCTTTTCATCACTAAATGCAGAGATTATATCTTGGTTTTTCTTATTTCCTTTTTAGGGCCCTCTTCAATACATACCGAGTCAAAAGTGACAGAGTGCTTGTACCTTACCCTTACACACATCTATGGATATACATCTACCTAAATGTAAGTCTGTAATCCCTTTGAGTCTACAGATCAAAAGGTAGGTCAGTTGTGATCTAAGTAACGGTAACCTGGTTGATTCCTGGATGCTGAACTCAATCTCCAGACCCTCTGCGTAAGACGCACGCATTTTGATACTTTCTCATGCTCACATGCACAAAAAGAAAATTCTCACGCACCTTATAAAAAGTGTTAGATTTATTTAGAACTATTTAATTGATTTAGATTTCTGATAAAAATCTCATCTTAGATGGAAAACGTAGACTTTCAGTCAACATTCAGAGACTGTATTGATAGTGAAAACTTGAATATGTCCTTGTAATGTATTCTCGAATATATTCCACTCCTGATTGCCCGATCGCGACTTGATTCTGAGAGGAGAGAGTTAAATGTCGGACCAAATTCAAATGAGGCAATTTTAGCCAATCTTGGATACATAATTTTCAAAATTTTCTGGCGGGGGAAAGAGAATAGAAACGATTTTAATTTTCTTCTGAAAAAGTCAGTAATGTTGATTTATGCCATTTATATTTTGAATTTTCCTTACTGTACTTTGATTGAATCATATGGTTATTAATTAAAGAACAGTGTAAGAATCTTTTCTCAGAAAATTTCAAGCAAACATTTTGATTGCTTTCATTCTACCTTAGAGATATAAAGTCTATAATGAACTTCATTTATATCTCCAAGATTCAACAGACCTTGGCTTTGAACTCAGGGTATCCAGCAAAAATGTTTCCGATTGGGCCCCACAATCCCAAAAGATAGCCCTGATTACACACACACTTCTCCCTCTGTGTCTCTGTCTGTCTGTCTCACTCTCTCAATTTAAAATGACAATTCTGAAAAATGGTTTTACAAATAAAATTCTGCATTTGATTTGACATGTTTCACTAGACATGCCATCTTCTTCTAAAATATACCACCGGCAGTTCGGGCCATATTTAAAAAAAACACCCACTTGTATTCTCCCCTGATTTCTGAAGAAGTCAGCAGGTTTATCTAAACATGAGAAAACATTGAATAAAGGATCTTCATTTGTAACCTCGTATTATCATATCATGTACATCTACATTATATATATATATATATATATGTATGTATATATATATATATATATATATATATATATATATATGTATGTATATATATATATATATATATGTATGTATGTATATATATATATATGTATGTATGTATATATATATATATGTATGTATATATATATATATATATGTATGTATATATATATATATATATATATATATATATATATATATATATATATATGTATATATATATGAGAAATGGATCTATTATCTGACAGAATAATTATGAATGCCTTATATTTCTTTTCAATTGTTTATTCTATTTACGCTGTCTGACACATTCTTCGTGTAATAATGGGAAGTCATCTGAAATAGAATTTCTTATGATATAATGCGTTCAAGATTATATACATATATATGATGAATGAGAGGCACCCATGAGTCTGTCTGTCATGCATACTGTAAGAAATACCTAAAACTTTGGGCAGCTCAACCAATTTCAGAATTCCAAATCAATGAACCTGAGGGAGTGGGGAATAATATAAAAAGTTTGGAGAAAAACATTTTTGAAAAGGTTTCAGGAGGATGGTCTATCAACTATGTAACTATAATGCTAAAATGGAACCTGCTTTCCGCCCATATGCATATTTTCTTATATTAGATGTTCATTCATGTCTCTAAGGAGTATGAAGTGGAGAGAAATCCATACTTCAAGGATTAAAAGTGACAGAGATCTTTTCATAAATTGAAATTAAATAGAAGAGTTTTAAGAGAAGAAGCATTTTCAAAGTTTTAGAGGTGGGCTCTATTCATAAAGTAACTACAATGCCAAACTGGACTCTGGAAACATATATATACTAACAAAATGATTCGTTCATGGGATAGTGTTCAAATATATATATATGTATATATATATATATATATATATATATATATATATATATATATATATATATATATATATATATATATGCACATAGGTAGACAGAAACACAAATCATAAATCAAATATGTACGTTGAAGTTCAAATTTGCCCCCAAAATATCAGAACGCATGAACTCGAAAAACAATGAAATGATTAGATAAAACTGAAAAATAGGTATGTCAAAAAAATTTTGCTTCTTTTTTTTTTTTTTTTTTTTTACTTCCATCCAAAATTCAGGAAATATTTTTCAAAATGTGCCATTGTGAATAGGAGTTGCTTTGTTTCATCGATTGTAAGGAATCTATCAATAGGGAAGATATTGATTGGAACACAAGATAAACAATTTTAGAAAATATATACATATATATATATATATATATATATATATATATATATATATATATATATATATATATACATACTGTACTCCTAACGATACGGCTTGTATGTCTGATAAGTACATAGCTAACCAGCTACACCAGCTTAAAACTTGAAGAAACCTATGCCTACTGTTTCAGTTGAAAGTTTCCAATATGGGGAATTAAATTGAGAGGAATGAAGTAAGTGCTAAGAATTGAAGACAGTAAAGAATGATTCGGAGAAGGAAAATTGGAATGAAAAAAAGAAGTAATGAGGTTGAAAAATAGAAGAGAAGAAAACATGTGGGAAAGATTGAATGAAGGAGAGGGCAAAAAAAAGGACAAAAAGGCATGAGATAGAAACATACATAGGAGCAGAGATGGATAGGGGTTTTGGAAATTAGGTAAACAGTAAGGCAGGGGTTTTGAGGACTATGGTAATGTCTCCATTAGTAGACATTGAACATACAAAAAACCTGGATATTGGGAAGTGGGTTTTCACTGTTACCCTGCATAACATTTTATCTCCATCACTGCATATGAGCTAACAATTTGCTCGTGCTACAAAGAAATCACAGGAAAAAGAACCAAGAAGAGAGTTGGAATTTATTTTGGATAACGATATTCAAGTGAACAATCAGTATCAAACGTGAAGTGACCTCTGTTCCTCAGTAATGCACACAGGAAAATGATAATAAATAGAAAAAACAATGGCAGCAAATCAACCCATTTGAGCACTGTGTGTGATAAATACAATATAATAATATTCAATATATTTTATATGTAGAGGTTATCTTCCATCTTTCCTTTGATTTCTGCAATGGATTACCAGAAAAAAAGGGCTCTCATCTCTTCTCATAGGACTAGTACACTCAAAGGAGGCCATAAAATGTTTTCATTGGGCCCAACTCAGAGACAAATTTTCTGCCAGTTTCAGTGGTCGATTTTGAGTGCAGGTAAAAAGCCAAGGATTCCAATTCTGATCTCTAAGGCAACCACTCTCCAATTCAAAGATCAGCATCACACTATCTTCTTATCTCATTTCCCAGCGATTTAGCCTTGTATATGAGCGTACACGCATGCATGTGCAATTACATATAATCATATCATATATACATGTACAAACTCATTCCATATATTCAGATAGATTGAAAGGTAGAGAGAGAGAAACAAAGAGACAGAGAGAGGGATTGAGAAGATAGGTAGATGTATAACTGGAGAAATAGGATCAGGCCAGGCTAGATAGATTAGCGGATATCAAAAAAGATATCCGTACCTTGCATATTTGTCACTGTAGCATATACCATAACTAATTATCTGAAAAAATAATCCAAAAAATCTTTTAAAAAATTATATCTAAATAAATGGATCTTACATCTAAAATTATCTACACAAAATTTGGGCATTGTTGGTCCAAAATGGCCATAAAAGGCAAAAAAAATTTTCTTCCTGGTGCCAAGTAACGTATTCATGCACATTCCAAAGGTCGTAATAAATAAATAAAAGAGATCAAAAACTGACTAAGATAGGGAGAGAAACAGTCATGACGAATATACAAACGGAATATGATAGATAGATCGATAGATAGATAGATAGATAGAGAGATGGATAAGAAATAGAAATAAATGATTGGTTATAAAATTAGAAAAGGGGTAAACAATGATTCACTCCTCTCATCTTTTGTAGGATTGTGATCACAATAAAAAAAGTTTTGAATTTTCTGAAAAACAAGTGGGTACAATTTAGTGACCAATTTAGCATAAACTAACACTGCATATTGACCCCCACCCCCCAAAAAACTCTTTTGGAGGAGAATTTAAAAAAGAGACAAAATATTTTCCTTACTTCCTGAGAGGAGTGTGTGCGTGACATTTCAAGTCTTTACAAAAAACGGTGGGGGCAGGGCAAAGTCTGGATAGATAGATAGATACGTACATATAAATGTCCGAACATATGAATAACCTCAACCCAGCAACAGTGATTAAAACAGTCTGTTGTGGGTAGCGGTGTTCAGTAAACATAGGTAATAATAATAAATGAGAATCCCTGCATAAAAACCAGGGATGAGGGAATTCAGAATGAAAAAAAAACTGTTTTTTTCTTCAATTAACATGGAGTGAATGTTTTAAATTTCAGCCCAGTAGAACTATTGATGTGACCCGCACACATTATATACACATAGACAGAAAGCCAGAATGACTTGAAAACTGCAGAAACCTATGTTGATAATTTTGGTGATAGTTTTGGGTGACATTTTCAAATAAAAAGATAAGATAGTATATCTCTGAATTTTTGAGATGAGGTATTATTATTATTTCTATTATTTTTCAGACTATCCTCATCTTGGTTGTTTTTCATACAACGTTTCGGCCTTCATCAGGTATCATCTGGTAGGTGTGGGGAAGCAACAAACCGAACCCTTTATTCAACTGACTGGAGTATATTGACCGCACTCCCCTCTTAGCATTAGTAGTGTTATATTGTCTCACACTGGGATTGAACCCAGAACCATCAGATTACTTGCAGTAATTTTGTCTGATTCTGTAACCACTACGCTAGAGTACAACAGCCGAAACGTTGTATGAAAAACAACCAAGATGAGGATAGTCCGAATAATAATAGAAATAAAAAGATAGATGGATAGATAAATAGATAAAGGAAGAAACAGAGAAAGGAATAAATAAGAGAGAAGGTAAACATGGACCAATGCAAAAGGACCCATATAGAGAGACTGTGGTGGATGGACAGACCAACATATACATGCCTAGATATAGGAACAGAGTACGTAAAATAAGATACAGACAAACTTTGTCTCTGAATGCATATGAATATAAAACAAGGCTGTGTCAGTGGATAATGTAAGCAACTATTGATCTGCAAGCAGACGTAAATAGAAAACAGTATTTGTTGCATTTGTTTGGGGATTAAAAAGGGATTTATAGGCTCCCATATATTTTTGGTACTGTCTCTCTCCAACTCTACGGGGCATGTCTCTGATAAACCAATAAGCTTTCTCAGTGTGGCTACTCATTTTGTTGAACACACATACATATAGAGCACACATTCACATACACACATGTGCAGGAATATACAAGTACTTGATGGTGGAAACAGACACACATGTGCAGAAAAAAACACACCCATAAACATGCACACACACTCACACACACACACACACACACACACACACATGTGCTTGAAATCTTCGCAACAATACGTTCAGATAGCTTGACAACACCATGCAGTATGTACAATATTCATTGTCTAAAATAAAATCTTATATCAAGTTATTCCTTTTCAAGTTCGGAGGGATAAATTGCACAATTAACGTGGTCAAGAGATAGAAAGAAACTGTCAGTCATTAAGAAATATTAATTTCCATGTCACTCTCTCTCTCTCGATACATACATATATATATATATATATATATGTATATATATATACATATACATATATATACATATACATATACATACATATATATATATATATATGTGTGTGAAGAATCGGTGGATGAAAAAACTAAATAAATAACTATAATAAGTAATCAATAGGTCTGGGAGGTGTGCCTCTCCAGGTGTAAACAGTAATAGTTTTTCAGTAGTGATGAATCTGTAAAAATTATCAGTGAGATTAAAAGACTGATGATGATGATGATACCAATCTTGGCTTAGCGAAAAAAGAATTTAGAAGGTTTACCATGTCTCTTGCTGGGCTGTCAGGTGACCAACTAGGCTGATATACAGTCGCAAGAAGGTAGATCAATAGGTCTATGGCCTAATGATGGGGAGCTCCTTCATTTTGCACGGTAAATATCCTTTTTTCAAATATGATATCCTTCTTTGCCAATCAACTTGACAGTTTAGTAACTGGTACTAACATCATTTTCTCTTTCTGATAGCATCACAGGACCAACAAATCAGCAAAAAAGTGATGTTGGCTTTTATATATGATCTCTCTCTCTCATACATATATATATATGTATATATACATAAACATATATATATATATATATATATACATAAACATATATATATATAAACATATATATATATATATAAACATATATATATATATATACATGAACATATATATAAAAACATACATATATATATATATATATATATATATATATACATGAACATATATTTAAACAAATATATATACATAAACATATATATATATGTATATACAAACATATATATAAACATAAACATACATATAAACATAAACATATATATATATATAAACATATATATATATATAAACAAATATATAAACATAAACATATATATATATGTATATATATATATATATATATATATATATATATATTTAAATTCATATATACAAATATATATACAAATATATACATCCATATATGCAAATATATATCGACACATATGTATGCATATCTTGATGTATATATACATACATACATGCATATGATATATATATATGCATATACCTACACACATATATATACATATGTACATATACAAACATATACATATACATGCATATATACATATATATATATCTTTATTCACACACATGCATATATATATATATATATATATATATATATATATACATATGTATATATATATATGTATATGTATATGTATATATAGTTATGTAATTGGGGAGAGATAGACATGAATCAAAATAGCTATATTAAGATATATATGGAGAGAGAAAGATGCTCGAAGATGTTTTTGGCAATCATCTCAAAAAGCTTACAGAAATAGAAGCTGGACAATGTCGTGCAAAATGTCCCAAATAGTCTATCGGTCGAACTCTAAGCAAAATGAATAGGTATCTTTAAGAACTTGTAACTGCTCTGAGAGACAACGTCTCAAACAGAAAATGAATTTTATTGATTCTGTGGAATTTTATTTACGTACACCCTACATGCGTGCATATATTTGGTATTTGTTCCGAAAAAACATTCAACACAGAAAAGGTTAAGCGATTTGGAAAAAATTGTGCAAAAGCGATTTTTTCATGATTCCAAATTGATTTAAAGTTTCAAAGATGTTTCTTAAAATGTAAGAAATTTTCGATAAGTAAAAATATTCCCCTGTCATGTTCTGTTAAAGTAGCTAACCTTTGCTTACATCAAGAAAAAGAGCAAGAAAATCGAAGTTGAATTTCTTATTCTCATATTGGCAATTTTAAACATGGGTGAAGTGCGTTTCTTTCCCCTCCACCCGTTCCCTATGATAAAATGATGGAAAACAAAAAGCACACCGATATCCACACACGTGCACACACACACAGAACTATCCATGGCAACACTTACATGCCTACACACACTCACGTAAGCACAAAGTCACACTGACACCCACACGCTCACGCATGCAATAGATCATTCCAAATATATAAAGATGCCCTTAAGTATCAACAAAATGATCAAGCAAATTAGATATCTATCTATCTATCTATCTATCTATATATATATATATATATATATATATGTATGTATATATGAATCATTAATTCGCATTGTACTACATGGAAACTTACTTGAGATGATCTCCCATCCTTACATGGTTAATATATCACTTATCTTTGACAATGTGAATAGAATAAACACATGATACGGAGATCATCTCAAGTGCGTTTCTATATAATACTAAGTGCGTTTCTATATAATACTAAGTGGGTTTCTATATAATACGTTGCTAATTTATAATTCATTCTGACTAGATATGTCCATTTCTCAATACATAACTGTCGTGTTGAGAGAAATGAATTGACTGAGACTAAACAAGATGAGAATTCGGTGCAGAAGCAGTTATTTGTGCCTTTGAATTACCAGCGGCTGATTAGCTCAATGGTGAGAGCATTCTTACGTTGAAGCAGCTACCCTATTGGAGGCAGGTTTGATTCTTGCAGCACCCAATTTTTCTTAAATTGTTTTTTCTGTTCAATTTGTCTAGGGCGATTGATATATCAAGCATGTAACAATGGGAGATCATCTCAAGCAATATGATATAATGCATATTTATAATTCGTTCTGTCAGACCAAATATATCTATATCTCAATATTTTAAGCTCTTCTCTGAATCAAATTAATATATTATGTTGAATGTATCGAGCACTTTATGAAAAATACTATATTGCATTCCTAATTTGTATTGTGGCATATATATATATATATATACACACACACACACACACACACATATATACATATATATATATATATACATATATATATATATTTTTATATTCATTTATATATATATATAAATATAAATCTCTCTCTCTCTCTCTCTCTCTCTCTCCCTCTATTTCTTGCCTCCCAATCTTCACCCCTCTTGTTAGCAGAATTAAACAAAAGAAGTTGAAATTGACAATAGTCATGATTCGCAGGTACCATACAGGTTTGTTGAACTGGACGTTTTTTGTTTTTGTTCTTCTCCGCATTTGTGAGTCCAGTGTAGACAATATAGAGATTTTTTTTAAATTTTTGTTCATGTCTCAAAATCCAATTGAAAGTCAACAATTGAAATCTTTTGTTTTCAATTTTTTTTAGATTTGAGAGTGACTTCCAAAATTGTAAAATTGAAATTCCAAATCTAAATTGGCAACCCTGTTACCACAGGAGACTGTAATGTTAAAACAAGGCATAATAAATGAAAAATAAAAGATGAAATATTTAGTGCCTGTTGATTCAAGATTTGGTACAATCAAGATAGATATATATATAGGTATATATTCTATTGTCTCATTTGGTGATAAATCTGGGTATTCTATGGTTGTGCCTAACTTTACAGATAGTTCATTCCTTATAAACTTTGTTTTTGAGATATTGAAAACACAAAATCTATCCAATAAGCAAGTCTACTGTTAGGTGGGAATTTAAATGAACTTGGTCTCTGAAATCTTAAAAATACATAATCTATCAATAAGCAAGAATACTATTAAGTAGGAATTTAAATGAAGTTTGAATAGAGTTGAAGCTGGGAGAAATATTAATTGATGTTTTGGAAAAAGAATATCAATACAAAATTGGATTTCAGCTATTTCCCGAACCGACCAAAATGGTAACAATGGTATGTTAGGCTGAGTCATAGAAGGTTAAGCTGATTTGGAGTACCGGAGACTAGGGGTTTTGGGATTGACAGGAAGAGGACTTCCTGTATTTGAATTCTATTAAATGAATCTTTCTAAAAAAAGCAACTAAAATAATTTGTTTCAATAGAAGAACCCATTGTTTCAAACAGTGGTTAGGAGATATATACATCAGTACAATTGTCAACTTAAAATGGAAGAGCCCATGATTACAGACCGAGAACTGAGAAAGTCACATTGTTCATTATATAAGTAGATGTGTGTGTGTGTGTCTGCCTGTCCATTTTTGTATATAAGAGAGAGGAAGAGAGTTTTGTAGACAAATAAATGACAATAGTTTGATGGTATTGGCGAATGATCTGGTCATTTGAACAGCAGCGAACTGAGAGTTTTAGGTCAGTAAGATGGACAGGAAATCGGCAAAGAAATAAGTCTGCTTATTACGGATGATTTCACTGTCTCTTGCAAACAAAGGGAAATACCTACTGAGTATATGCCTATCAATATATCTTGTTAGGTAAATATATTCTCATGAAAGGGTAATTTTGGTAGCAATTGACTCAGATACTATTCTTGGTCATAAGAATGGTAATTAAAGAACGTATAGAGGCTTTATGTTTAGGAGGAAAGAAAAATACTTGTTTTCAGGTGAAAGTCAATATATTACCATCATTTCATGAAGGGAGAGAATAAAAATTATCCTTCACAAAACTTGCTAATAGGTTATTAGAAACCATTAACTAAAACTGTCAACAAAACTTTAAACCAAGATTTCTTCAGTTTTCAAGTTGGTCTGGCTGGCTGGAGGGCTAGCTTGCTTCACAAGTATGTATCATGTTTACAGGCAACATAGATGGTTCTAGAGGACTAAAATTTTAAACCTTTACTCCTTATCAAGCCAAGAAAAACTGTTTACTTGTTATCTTCAAAATTCGCCCCTAAATACTTCTCTTTAGAGGGGGAGGTTCTGTTTGCGATGTTAGTTTATAGTAAATTGATCCTTTAGTTTGTGCCCACTTGTTTTTTTTAAGAATTTGGATGTTTTAGTGATTACTGCACAACAAGAGGCGAGAGAAGTAAATAATACATCGATCACCTATTCTCGCAATGTTTCAACTGATCATCCCAACACGGCATGCTGCCAAAAGATGTTGCTTGTGTAGCAGTTTCTATTGAGTGATCAACCAGATAAGTCTGAATTAGATTTAGAATGGTTTCAATATTTTCAGGGCTAAGATCCTTAAAAAGGAAAATACATACATCATCACATATTCATATGAAATATCATGATACGTAAAATGTTCTTTCATAGAGTGAGGGGAATTCAAACAAGTTGATCTAGTTGTTCATCTGTCACATTACCCAGCATTTCCCATGTCTCTCAGGACAATTTACACATCAAATGAAATCAGGTAACCATGACTAAGAGAATCTCATTTTCTATCATTATTTTCTTCCTTTGCGGGATCCATTTTAAGCTTCAGGTTCTCTGAGCTTCTGGGTGCTATTCAAAAGTAGGGGTAATTCAAACTATCTTATTATCTACCAAGTTGGCCTGCGTACGGTCATACCATCACAAAATAATGTATCTCATTTTCTATAACTTCTTTATTCATTGAGAAACCAATTTCATCCCTTTAGTTCCTCAAAGTTCTGGCTAAAAGAACCCTGTCTGATAAGAGAAATTATCTTCTTCTTTCACCACTCTCTTATTCTCTACTTGTTTCGATTAAACTCAATTTTGCCAAGACGACCAAATAATGGGGACAAATATATTCCAGCCTTGTAGAAAATTTGGGCAGCCTTTTTATAATTGAATGTTGTAAAATTCTTCCATCACAACAGAACCATTATTGAATCTGTGGCCAGAAAAGTAAATTATGCTGCTGTGTGTCTGGAGAAATGTTGTTGGATCTGTGAGACAGTGAATTTTCAACGGAGAAATTTTTTAATGAATACCGAAGTATTACGGATAGGTAGACAGATTGAATAGATGTGTAGCTTGTAGGAAGGGATTTAATGCTTTTGAGGGGGTAAACATTTGTAGGGAGTAAACGTTTTTGGGGAGTAAGTGTTTGCAGGGAGCAAACAATACATGCCAATGCTTACTATGGGTGATGGAAAATTTTTTCTCAAGGTTTGCGTTTTCCATTTATTGAACATAGAACAAATCTGGAAATAGAGCAGTAGATATACGCCATCCCCCCGAGTACCAACTCCCACTGCTCATAGATATTGTTTAGTAGATACTCAATACCGATTAAAAAGTGAATTTACTGACAATTGGAGGATTTTGAAAAGACACGAAACAACACACAAAAGCACAAAGGTGTTATAATAGCTGCTGAAGAGATCGATCAATTGGTTCAAATTCACTGATTTTGGGGGTTAACTCCTAGAACATACATATTTGTATGTACTCACTTTTGTGAGTGCATATGTATCATCATATCACTGTCACTTATATTTACTTATTTATTGTCAATAACAGCAAATATAGATACAACAGTGAACTCAATAATAAATTCATGATTATCAGTATATCGTATCCATGCATAATTCAATCATCTTATTTCCTCATCTGCTTCTTACAACACAGCAGCTAACTTCTTCTGGAAACTTGTCTCATAATATGAAGAACCAAGGTCTACAGATAATGATGCCATGAAGATAAGAAACTAAAAGAAAATTCCAATGAAAATGGAATAAGTGAAGAAGTTTACAGGAATGATGAAAGGTAAGAGAAACAATAAGAAACTTTAATGAAAGAAAGAAAACTATCAAATCAAGAAAATGCAGGAAGAATACGAACAAAAAATAGAAAGGGAAATAGAAAATAATTTGAAAAAATAGAATATATTTTATTTCGCCCCACAAACAATAGCAAATTGATTATGAAGGGGATATATGATAGAATTTTAATCAGAAAACAACAAACCTTTGCTCAGAGACAAAAGGAATCAACAATATGGTGAAGCCATGACATGAAACTAATAATAATTCTATAAATGAAAAGAGACAATGAGAGACAACAATGAAATATATGGAAGGAGACGAAACAACTAGAAAACTACCATTAAAAATAGAAGGAAAATTTGATGTACAAAAGGTTGACACAATCAGATGAAGAATTTAGGGACAGGTGTAAGGAAAAAAATGTTGATATGATAAGAGCTGAAATAAAAGATGGAACAAAATATTATCAGCAAGGTGACGACTTCAACTGGAAATGTCGTCAATGGAAAATGATAACAGGATGATAAATAAGTTATGAGAGATGAGAGAGAAACAGGAGAGAGTCAAAGGAGGAAGTGCATTAGGAAGGAGAGAGGGAAAATAAGCAATGAATGAAATACAAAAAGATGTGGACTTCGAGATGTGAACATTCAAATAGATAGATAGACAGACAGATGAATAGATAGATAGATAGCCTTGTAGTTAAAAGAATAAATAGATAGATAGGCAAATAGCTATATAGTCAAAATGATAGATAGATAGATGATGAATAGACTGATAGATAGATTGATAGATAGATCAATAGATGAACATTAAAGATGATTGAAGAAGATTAACATCATAAGTGGACAGAATATGATCAAAGAGTGAGAAAGAAAAATGGTGACTAAAAGAAAGATCTTTGAAAGCATTTTCGAAAGCAACAACTGCCACATTTGCTTAAGCTTCAAACAACAAAACCTGCTTCTTGAAAACTGATTTCAGCATCCGAACTCTTCAGTTTAGTTGAGGTGAAGAGAAGATTATTCCGATCTCCAAAATGTGACCTGCCTATGTCTTAACCCTCGAATTCATCTGAGCAACTTTTGGATGCAGGGAATAGAGAAGAATAGGTGCACATTCACACACGCACACACACAGACACAAGCAATTGGTGAAGCAATTGAAAGGTACCCTAGTGCATAGAGGATGGCATCTGAGAAGAAAAAAGGGAGCTGACTTCAAAGATACAGGTACATGTGAGGGATTTTACTTAAAAGGAATTTGTAAGCCGATTTCGGAGAAGCTCAAAATGCAAAAACGGTTTGGGGAAGGAAAAGAGAGGTGTGGGGAATTTACAGAAGGTAAAATTCAAGAGAGAGAGAGAGAGAGAAAAGAGGAATGAGACCCAGGGGAAAAAAGCAGAAGAAAAGAAGTGGGTAAAGGAGCCAAAGATTGGTGTGAGGAAAGAAAAAGAAGAGAGAGAAGATTGGAGAGGACGCAAAGAAGGAAGAGATAAAGAGGGTAACAAAGAGAAAGATTAATAAATGGTTTGATTCCTGTGGCAACCCAATGTTCTTCAATTGTTTTCTCTATTCATGCTGTCTAGGCCAAATGACATATTCTTTCTGTAATAACAGGAGATCATTTCTAATTCCAAATAATATTCCAAATGATATTTCAAATAATATAAGGCATTCATAATCGCTGTCGGATAATATATCCGTTTCCTGATAATGATCACACATATATATATAAATAAACATATGAAAAACATATGTCAGTATTGGATGTCTAGTTAAAAGAATAGGAATATTTAATTCCGACACTTTGTCCTTTTCTCTGGACTTTCTCAAGGCAATTGAAGGGAAATGAAAGGAAATGGTTGTTTTTAAAGAAACTTCGAATCGTAGGTGGATGTATATCCATTGAACTGATGTGTGTTTGACCCTTGCCGGATGTTGATAGGAATGTAAATGGATACAAGTACGTATGTTGGAATGTTGATATGAAATCGTTTGTAGGTGGGTTGGCATATTCAAGACTTAAAAAAGATATGCAACATTAGAAAATTACACTTGCAATTCAGAGTAAATGTACTATCCTGTTCCCACCTGAAGATTGAAAGGATGTGAAACTGTTTGTACATACATATGCACACATAACTGCAAATACCTATAGATTTATACATGTATACATGTGTTTATATTCACAAGCTTGTACACAAGACATGTTTGAATCTGTACATATAAATATATAATCATAAATATGTATTTATAAGTGTAAGAGATAAGTAATAAGTACTTACAGTACATATAGAAATAGAATGATACTAGTATACCATGAGAGCACCCGATAAATGTGAGAGATAAGTAAAAAGTAAGGAAAAGCCACACTGGTTGGAGGTTATTTTATATTTGATAACTTGCTTACTCAGTAAAAAGGTTCTGTGTTCATAGTTATACTTTTCACTTCACAGAAAAGGTTTCTCTTGACTGGTATCAAAGAGATTTTTGAAAGAGATTCGAAAAGAGATTTTCAAAAAGAGATTTGAACATCTCCTTGAAAGCGGTCAAGAGAAACCTTTTCTGCAAGGTGAAAAGTACCACTATGAATACAAAAGCTTCTTACTAAATATGCAAGTTATCAAATATAAAATAACCTCCAACCAGTGTGGCTTTTCCTTACTTCTAACTCATCTCTCACACTTATTGGAACCCTCTCCTGGAATACAAGTACCTTTCCGTTTCTATATATACATATACATATACATATATATATATATATATATATATATGTATATATATATATATATTTATATTCACAAGGGCTCTACAAATAGATACCAAACTCTTGAATCAGAGGACAAAAAAATATTTTCAGAATGCCCGCAACTGTTATGTTTTATAGCTATGGCTTTTGTAAAAAATAAAATAAAAAATAACACCGCTTTGGTTAGTATTTGAGCAACACACACTAAAGAGAATGTATGTGTAGTATGTTTGGCATTCTGTGATGAGTAGGAATTGTAGCCTAGGAAAACTTCACGGACAGTCAGGCGACATTTTCCATGGATCATATATACAAACATATATTTGTGTGTTAATGTCCATATAATGAATTGTTTATCTAGATATCTAGTAAGCCTAATTCAAATAGGCATAAGCCTGCAGTGGTGGGGCAGTCATGAGGATTGAACCCATTCCATTAACAGATTGGTTTCCAATTTAGTTGGCCAAGATTAATATCTTAGTAGATGCCCAAATAAGCTAAACATATATATACATAAATATATATCATAAAGAAATGGATGTATGATTTGGGTGAATGATAATTATTTATGCTTATATCTATATCCTCAGTAAGGTATATATCCACATATATACATAGAGATAGATAGATAGATAGATAAGTACAGGGTATTACTGTAATTAAATATCTATCTATCCATGCCTTATTCCAAATATTACCCTTTCTTCAACACAGTAATGATTATATATATGTACATAAATATGCATAATACATATGGTACGGATCAGGTTAGCATTATAGCATAACAAAAAGGAACGTCTGGAATGTGATGGATTTACTTTATGGAGTGCTCAATACATTCAAATTTATAAGTCAAGTTGTTTCAAGGAAGAGCTGGAAGTATATATATATATATATATATATATATATATATATATATATATATATATATATATATATATATATATATGTATATATATACATACATACGTATATATATATATATATATATATATATATATATATATATATATATATGTATATATATACATACATACGTATATATATATATATATATATATATATATATATATATATATATATATATATGTATATAGCACGCTAGTATATATCTTCAGAAGCAGAGCAAGGAGAGGGAGGCATAGATTGATGGATAGACATGTACAGTGTAACACTGTAATTAAATATCTATCTATTCATGCTCTATTCCAAATTTCTCTCTCTCTTCAACATTGTAATGATATATATATATATATATATATATATATATATATAAATGCATGTGTATCTATAGAGGCAGAGCTAGGAGGTGAAGGGTTAAAAGCAAAGTGGAAATAGAAAGAAGTACGTAAAGAAAAAAAAAGGTAAAAACAAAAAGTGAAGGAAAGAAAGAAAAAAAAAAAAAGAGGAAAGGAGTGGGATGAGTGTAGGAGACAGTGCAGCAGAGTGGAGAGGACTTGATTTGTTCGCAGGAGCCAGTTACCTCGAGTACAAAGAGAATTGATCAGTTGGAGAGTAGGAAAATTTCATCAAATCCAATTGAATCTCATTTGTGTGTTTTATTTTCTAATTTTAGTGGCTTCTGTTGGTTGCAAATTTAACATGCCCCGATGCATATGTGTATATCTCTACTCCCATATATATTATTCTTATACTTATACATACATTCATTCATAAATGTACATATATATATATGTATAGATATACATACATATATGTATATATATATATATGTAATTATATGTGTGTATTCACATGAATGTGTGTTTGAGCTTATATGTGCCAGTTTGTGCTATATATATATATATATATATATATATATATATATATATATATATATACATATATATATATATACATACACACACACACATATATAAATACATATATATATATATATATGTGTGTGTGTGTGTGTGTGTGTGTGTGCATATGTCTGTGTCTGTGTACATGTGGCACTGGGTCCTATTGCATACCCTGCAAATCTTTTTAGACTATTTTTTTAAGATTTTTCAAATATGCCCCCTGAGCTCCAGTTCTTCCCCCTCCACTGCAGCTGTGGATTCTGTAGACTCCACACACTGCCTCTGTGTAAATATATATATATATTTATATATATATATATATATATATATATATATATATATATTCTTATGAGTGAATTCATATATATGAATTCATAAACACACATTTAGATATTTACGTAAAAAGCTAGGCTATCATATCAAACACAGACACACACTTATATATTAAAATGTATGCATAGAATTATATAATATATATATATATATATATATATATATATACATATATATATATATATGCTTTCTTGGTTACCTATGCACTCTTATAAAACTGACCTTGTAAATTTGCTTTTATATATATATATATATATATATATATATATATGAATATATATATATATATATATATATATATATATATATAAATATATATATATATATATATATATATATATATATATATATATGAATCTGAACTTTTCAGTGTCAGTGTAAATAAATATAGGATTATATATGTATATACATAAATATATATATATAATCCTTTCTTCATTTCATTTAATAAAATAACAGGTCCGGTTTGTCACTGAATACAAATTGTCATGCGACCAATGTTATTTGGCAGCATGCCTTGATGAGGGTGATCAATTGAAAAAATTGGCAAAAATGTTGATCATTAAATACGTTACTTCTCTTGCCTTTTGGTAGAGGGTGATCCCTATAGAGTTTGGATTTTCAGAAAGACAAGCATGAATTTTGCCAGACATAAACTGAGGGACCAATATAGCTTAAAGTTTGGTTTTAAATTGGATTCAACACCAAAAACCTAGGTTGGGGGTTTAAAAAAAGAAGTTCTTTTTACACATTAGAAGGAGTAAATCTTGAAATTTTCAGCCTTCTAACTCCTTCGGAGCAGCCTCAACGCATGAAACGAGCATGCATACATGGTCAGCCAGACCAATTTAAAAACTGAAAAAAAACCCAAACAATGTGGACAGGTTTTTTGGCAGATTTGGTTGATGGTTTACCAAGAAATATATATATATACATCTATATATACCTATCTATATAGTGTTTCAATCTTTTTTCTTTCAGTTCATTTAATAGAATGAGAATAATGAATGGAAAGAATGCAAAATCATCTGGGACTTTGTGATTCAAATAGATCACGCGATACAGACCAGGAAAACAAATCTAATTATCTTAAACAGGGAGAAGAAAATTTGTCAGACTGCAGTGTAAAATTGAAATAAAATGTAGAGCTCAACAAATAGCTAGATTTTCTTCCAGAGAAGTGAAATTAATTGGAGAACATGAAAGTGACAGTTGTGCCCAACAACAATGACAAAAAAAGAGTACAAAGAAGAGTACAAAAATGGGCATTACTGGGTAGGGAAGAGGGTGATCCACTGGGAACTATGCAAAAAAACTAGAATGCGAACATACGAACCAGAACCTCTTCGGAAATTTTAAAAAGCACAAAATCTTCAAGGAATTCAAGATTCAGAGGATTACCCAATCCAGGCCAGAAGACCAGGTCTAGTAATTGTAAACAGGGAGGGAATTCGTCATTTAATAGATTTCACTGTTCCAGCTGACCGAGGAGTAAATGTTGGAGAAAATGAATATCTGGATAAATATTTGTACGTCGCAAAAGAACTGCAAATATTGTGGAGCTTGAAGGTAACAGTAGTACCGATCATTTTTAGAGCATTAGGAATGATCTTAAGGGGCCTAACAAAAAAGTCGGAAAAACTGACAAAAAAAAAAACAGAACAGGAAGATGAAGACAATCCAAAATAATTAAAAACAGCTAAAATATTGAGGCAGACTGCTGTCACTTGATCTCTATTGTAAGCCAGCTGTTACTACTAAAAAAAAACACAGGGAGGTCATCCCCATAGTTGCTTAGAATGGCCATATAAGTAATGATAATAATAATAATGATGATTATAATTATGAAATGTGTATCTAGATCTTGCCAGGTAGTAGAGGAAGTTGATGAACATGAATGCCTTAGTTGGAAAAGCCTGATGAACGGTCCCCGAAAATCTGGCAAAAAGCTGGGACTGAGACCAAGTACTGGCACTGACGCCCTTGAGAAAGGTATGAATCTGACTCCTTTCACTAGCAATCGGTAATATAGAGTATTGTGAAGTGAATGATGCCACGTTGGGTCCCTGTCAGCATTAAGTCTATAGCACATGTTGACAAAAACCTCAGAAAACAGCCAAGATTAGTAGAAACTTGAGGTATATGAATACCTGGCAGGAACGGCTGTCGCCAAGGCCAGCGTAAGGGTACTTTATATTCTACAATAATGATGTAATATTCCTAATGTTACGAACAACAACCCGAAAGGAGGAAAGCAATGTATACGAAGGAGAAAGAGAATCATGATGGTATTTCAAGAAGAACCAAGAGAAGTAAAGAGTCGAGGAAAAAAAAGAAAAAGAAATTGTTTGAGTTGTGAGAGAGAGAGAGAGTTTTTTTGCCAGTAAGAACGAAACATTTGATTTCCTGAGGTGATTTCGTTTATTTTTCTTGTTTACTTCTGTTTGTTGTAAATTTTTTTTGTTTTTTTGTTTTGGCTTCCAACCCAGAAATGCCCACTTGTCTCCACCATCGGAGCCGCCTCCACTCCAGCCGACTCTCCCTCCAGCCCCCTCCGCTCCTGCCCCCTCCACTCCAGCCCCCATTTGCATTGTCTGTGTGTGGGTTTCTGGGCTTTTGAAAGAAAAAAAAATCATTCTTCTCTTTTTCTGTTTTACAACTTTGCATCCACATTGGCAGTATTGTCTTAGACGCTTGTGACTCAGCCAGGAGGAAGAAGAAGAGTCGAATGGTATTGTAAGTCAGTGATGGAAAGGGGAGGAATGAGAGAGAGAAAGAAAATCGAAGGAGAAGAAGAAGAAAGAAGAAATGAAAGAAAATGAAATGAAAATGAAGCGGGGAAAAAATAACCTGAGAAATGAAGAACAAATAATGAAGGAATGGAAACGGAGGAAAGATAATGTAAATAAGCAAATGAGAGAGGAAAGAAGAAAAGAAAAGAAGAAGCAATGAAGGAAAAAAAAGGAAGAAAAAATAAATTAGATTTGAAGGAAAAAAGAGTGAAACGGAAGATGAAGGAAAGGGTGGGTCAGACAAGGATAGATGAGATGAACCTTCAGGAAGAAATGAACGAAAAAGCATGGAGAAGAAAGAGATATTGTGAATTGAAGAAAACCGAATGAAGAAAGTTGAAGAAAAATGACTGAATGAGAAAAAGAAAGAGAGAGACAAATCTGAACAGAGAAGATAGATGGTTAGATGAGAAAAATGGAAAAAGATAGAAAGAATGACATTAGGAAGAAAAGGAAAGTGAAAACAAGAGGGAAATATAAGAGAAAAGAAGGAAATCGAAAGAGAGTTGAAAAAGAAAATAAGAAAGAGTTTGAAAAAAAAAGAATGATTAAAACAATCATCCTAATTGACAATTATTTTAGTATCATCAATGATAATAAATACTACTACTGATAATAATAATAAGGAGAAAATGAAGAATAAGAGGAAGGAAATCTAAAGAACATTGAAAGAGAAAACAAGGAAGAGATTGAAATAGAGAATGGTTGAAATAAACAGAACAAAATCGTATTAAAACGAAAAAAAAAATTGGAAAGAATTGGAGAGCAAGGTGTTGGAGAGTAAGTTTATGAGAGCTAGGTGGAGAAAAAAGGTGGATAACAGGGTGTAGGCAATCAAGGCCAACACAGTAGTTGTTATTGATTGTTTGAATTGTTTTCAAAGACCAGAACTCCAACAGGTGACCGGGCAGCATTGTCATAAACAACAGTCATGGACAGTCCCTTTCCTTCCCATAGAGACAGTCTGGCTAACACTGCAGCAAACAATCTAGCCGCAAAGAAAAGGAACAAGAGAAATAAATAGGCAGCAATTCTTTTCAGAACAGGTGTTCAGTACCAGATCTCTTTCACAAGCGAACGAGCCATTTCTTCTTTGCTCTAGAGTGGATGCCATAAGACTGTCCTAAAAACACAGAAGCAACCGTTGTCTGAAACCAGGTTTTGTTGGTTCTGTTAAGAAAGGGAAAATATCTCTCAACTGATCTGGTTTGTCACACAATAGAAATCACCACACAACCAACATCTTTTGACAGCACCTCATGTTGGGGGTAATCAGTTGGAAAAATTAAAAATAGGGAGTGTACAATGAATAAGTAACTTCTCTTGATTTTTGCCCAGTAGGCAACACCAAATATGTCTGAATAAACTCTGCAAAAAAAAAAAGATGCCAACTGAGGGATCAATTCAACAAACACTTGAATTGCGAATTGAACCCCCTTTTAAAAAGGTGGCGGGGTAAAAAAAATGCTTTCTCTAAACATAATGAGGAATAAATGTTAAATTTTCCCATAATCTAGCTCCATCGGTGTGGCTTGTATGCAACATACATATATACATTGCCAGCCAGACCAACCTAAAAATTCAAAGAAACATATGCTGACAGTTTTGGTGACAGTTTAGGATGACAGTTTCTAATAATGTACGGCTGGGAAACTCCTGGAACTATGCCGATACTCAGCCTTGCCTTGTTCAAGTGTCACAAAAATGAACAGTGGTATTTGATAAAAGTGCATGGAGACAATCACTCCTCATTCGTTGTCTCAAAATATTGTAACCACCTGTGGTAGTAGAGACAGAACATTGGGGATGAGTGAGAGGGAGGGGGTATATGTCAGGAGAGCGGAATTTGCTGGAGGTTTCAAAGTTAAAAGGGAAGGAAGTGTAGCACAACACAGGCTTTGATTTACCTTTGAGAGTATTCATGAATGAATTTTTATGAGATCGTTCAATAAAATCCCCCCCTCTCTCTCTCTTTTCGATATGTGGATCAATAAGTTCATAGCCTGACACAGTTTTCAAGCTGAATTTTGATCTGAAATTATCACCGTATAATGTTTGGATATATGTGGTTAACATAGAACCATCGGGTCAAGTGCATTGACAATAAGGAGTTCATGTTGAAATATAAATGGGTTTTTCATCATTAGGCTATGGACTTATTGATGGGTTAACAAACATACATACACACACCCATACACACACATATATAATATATATATATATATATATATATATGTATGAAGTATTTGCTAATGGTAGATATTGAGGTATGGCATAACAATTACCATGGATAACAGAATCAGCAGTGGAGTTAAATTTCTACTGAGGCTGATTTTATTCAGTTTTCTCTCATTTTCTTGGAAAAGGCATGTATCCATGCCTTCCCTACACATCGTCTCAACACTAGATACCTTGACAAAATGTTCCATTACTCACAGGCCACAATGATTGATGGAGGAGAGAGATGGCAACTGAGATCTCTTCCACAATCATTTTAACCTGCCCAGGTAGAAGCACCCATTCTTATCCCTGGGGTCAAACAGGACGGAGACCTATAAGCATAGATACCCTGCAGCTGTTTTTCACGATTAATACACAAAGGAAATTAATGAGTGAACAAAAAGCAAGTAACCTAAAATAATGTTGTTATTCATGATATCTATAATCATAAATAAATATAATAGAATGGATGTAAAAATTCATAATTAAAAAAAAAATCTTAGTTAATCATCTCTGTTGACTAATTAGTGGGTTTTTGAAATACCACATTAGTACATCACTGATTTCTTGGAACAAGTTTATAGTTATGCGAGAATTTGCTATGCATTTACTTTCGTCACATGGAAGAAAAATCTGCACAATTATTTTTGTGCATGCTGACTACTAAGAATTAGATAGAACATTGCTTATAAAATTTTGTAATGATTGGTAGTGATTGCCATCAAGATTTTGTAATGATTGGTGATAAAAGATTTCATAATAACTGGTAATGTAAGATTTTATAATGATTGGTAAATATCAGATTTTATAATGACTGGTAATATAAGTTTTCGAGATGACTGGTAATAAAAGTTTTCATAATGACAGATAAAATGAGATTTTATAAAGACAGGTAATATAAGATTTTATAACAACTGATAATATAAGATTTTATAATTTATAATTCTCAAATTTTCACAATGACTGGTAACATGAGATTTTAGCATGAATGGTAATATGAGATTTTGTTATGACAGGCAATATAAGATTTTATAATGACTGATAATATATTTTTTTATAATGACAGGTAATATAAACAAGTAAAAACTTGGTATGGAAATAAACAGATTCTTCATAAAAGTAAGTTTAAAAATTTTTTTTTTTCTTTTTGATTCAAGTAAAAGAGTTCCTTCTTTTCCTTGTAGATAGTACACACCAGCAGAAGGCTGTAGAATAAACAAAACTTAATAAGTAAATAAGTAAACTCACAGCTGATAAGATATAATTGTTACTAATTCATTGTTTGATAAGGTTTCAATATCTTTTCCTTGTTTTTCTTCGTTGTTCATCAGTTAACACTAGGAGAGACAAGTTGGCTCTTTGTCTTTTTTTAGCTTCATCAGGAGGAAATGGGGTGAAAAGGATAGAGAGGATACTTCTGCATTTTCAAACAGTTGCAAGTTTTGTCTTATAACCCCTCAAGAGAAATGCATAGACAGGATATAGATAAAAATAAAACACTGGAAAAATGTTCTGCTTTTATTGGCAAAATTAGGTATCTTGTGTAAAGGAGTAATGAATGAATGACTGTCATAGAGAGGGTTTGGCCTTTTTGCTTCCATCCGAGCATAAGCACTCTCTTCTATTTTCATCCTTGTTCAGTACATTCCAAGGAGGAAAAAGAGAAAGGATCAATGAAGGGCAGAATTGTTACAGGGGCTGTAGTAAGAATTGGTTGTGTTTACAGGAGAACGAGGCTAGCCATGCATGCGTCATGTTGCGGCGAGGAGGAGGTAGAGGAGAGTCATGCTGTTGGGGCATGAGTGTAACGGTTGTACATGCAAATAAGCAGAATAATACTGTAGGTTATTCCATGAATTATTCAGATTAATATTCCAGCCTTTGTCATTCTGATTATTTTGTTTAGTCCAGTGTCAAAACAGCTGACTGCTTGGATATTAATCATACTAATCCTCAGGAGAAGACCAATCTCTTTACGACACTCAATAACACAAACCAAATGCTCAAAACTATATCTACAAGCAACAAGAAATATATGCAAGAAAATAGTTAAACAGAAACGCTGGTCTTGCAAGTTCTTTCAAGCCGGGCCGTGCCAGGCAACCTTGCTTTCTAACATATGCGCAACAAAGGTGGTGAGTCTTAATCCGAACAGGCTTATGAATGCCACGAAAGATGTGTACAGAATGTTTTGAAGTCAATCAAGGAAACTCGAAAATAAAATGAAGTTTTTTGATAATCTGCTGGTTTGCTCGCCTGTCAGAGTTTTGTATTTATTTCTCCACCTCCACCCAGAACTTTTTCCTTTGCTTTTTTTTTCTTTCAAAAATCAGAAAAACATTTTTTTTCTAAATTGTAAATGTTTATCAGAGAATTTTTTTCTTTTCTTCTTCTATCCTATTTTCAAAAATTTGAAGCATTGGTTATTTTTGCTTTCAGTTTTGGATTTTGAGAAAAAAATTGAAGAAAAGTCAAAGAAAAAAAAAACATGTTGGAAAGTAACTCAGGTCTTGGCTTCCCTTTAGCAATATTTTTTTTCTCTTTGATTTTTTTTTTTCCCAAAATTATTTTCTTTGGTTATTTCAGTTGGAAGCATCCAAAATTTCATTTTTTCTCTTTTAATTTCCCATGATTCCATTCTCCTTTCCTCATTTCATTCCTTCTGAATTGTTAACTTTTTTGTTTTCTCTTTTTCTTCACCCTTCACCTTCCTCAATTTCGTTCTCTTTCTTTTTTTCTTCAATTGGTTTTACACTCTCCTTCTTCTTTGGTACTGCTCCATTGCTTCTCTTTCTCTCTTATTCTTTTTTTTTAAAAATTTTTTCTTCATTTTTCTTTTGCACTTCATTTTCATTTCCTTCTCATTTTTTTTTCTTTTTTCATTCCTGTCCTCAATTTGCTCTTTTCATTCTTTTATTCACACAATCCACTCCTTCATGTTTCACTTTTCCCAACTTTTAAAATCTTTCTTAAATGTCTGATTCATCATTCTTCAAACCATTTTCTCTCTCTTTCTTCTTTTTCTCTTCCTTCTTTTTTCCCCTTTCTATCCCTTCTTCATTTACTATTCTTTTCTTACTTTTTCTTATCTCTGTCCCTCTTTCTCTTTTACTTCATTCCTTCCTTCCCTCGTTTGTTTCTTCCTTTTTATTTTTTACTAATTTTCCATTAATTTTAGCTTTCCACTCTTTTTTCATCCATTTCCATTCACTCTCTTTCCTTTAATCTCTTCCACAAACAACACTTTCTTTTGTTTCCTTCTACACTTCTCCCTCATTCATTTTTTCTTTTTCCTTTTTTCTCACTTCTCTTACACTATTTCCGTTCAACCTCTTCTCAATTCTTTCTTCCCATCCTTCTTTCTCTATTTTCATCTCTCTTTCTTTCTCACTTGCTCCACATCCTTATTTCTACCAAATTTCTTCTACCTTCATTTTTTTTCCTTCATTCATTTCCTCACTTCAATCTTCTCTCATTTTTCCTTCATTTTCCTTCCTCTCTTTGCCTCTTCCACCCTTTCTCCTATTGCCTTCTATACATTCCATTTTTCCTTCTTTCCTTCCTTTAATTCTTTCCTTCCTTTAATTCTTTCCTTCTCCACTCCTTCCTTCCTTCCTGAATTCTACCATCTTCTTCATTTTTCTCAATGTTTGGCATCATCCATTTCCAAAGATTCTCTTTGGTTGAACAACTGCCAGAGAGCTCTCCACTCTTTGCAGAAGAAATGGAAATGAACAGACAAGAAACAACTGTGAAAAATGAATTTTGTCCTCAACATGGAAATATACACGTACTGAAAGGCAAAACATATAAATGCTTCTTATACCTTCTACTCATATTTTTAGCACTTATTGTTCTTTGTAAACTGAAGTTCCTTCAAAAGAGACAGTAGAAACAATGCCCATCTATCCATCTATCTAATTTTCATATCTATCTATCTCCCTAATTTTCATATCTATTTATCAATCTATCTATCCACTTTCCTTCGAAAGGGACAGTAGAAACAATGCCTTTCTATCTATCTATCTATCTATTTATCTATCTATCTATCTCTATCTAATTTTCATATCTATCTATCCATCTATCTTATTTTTGTATCTACTAATCCATCTATCCAATTTTTGTATTAATCAATCCATCTATAAAATTTTCATATCCATCAATCAAATTTTCATATCTATCTCTCTGTCTATCAAATATTTCATACCAATCTATCCATCTATCTAATTATCTTATCCATCTAACTCCCATATATATCTATCTAATTTTCATATCTATCAATCTATCTAATTTCATTATGCCTAAAAAAAACAACATTTCTTTAATAATTAGAAAACTTCCCCCTTAATAGGTTCTAACTAGGTTTCAATATACAATATAAGTTTATGTTAAATTGGTCCCCAAGCTTGTGTCCGGAAGTATTCACACTTGTTTTTCTGACTTAGTAGTAATCATAAATCGAGAAAAGATGAGAGAAGCAACCTATCTATTGATCATGCAGACTCAGATAGATATAGATAGATAAATAAATAGATATGAACAGACTAAGATGGATAGATCCATCAACTGCACAAATATCTTTTTTGAATTTGAGTTCCTTAAAATGAAAAGAAAGTCTTACATGATGAAAATGTTGCTTAAGCCAATTTTGATTATTTGAAGAAAAATGAGCGCTCATATGACAGCCGTCACAATGCAATCAAAATCAACTTTTTGAATGAAGAGAGTTGAAACTAAATGCTCCTAATGCCATCTAATGACAAAAACTATTTGGCAAAACCAATACCAATAATAATGATATAAAATCAACAACGTTAAAAGAGAATTAAAAAATCATCTAACAAAAAAAAAGTGAAGTTTCATAGAAAAAATGATCTTTTCAAATTAAGTTAGTAAAAACTAAATCCCCCTAATGCCATCTAAATGTAAAAGTAGAACAAACATTGCGGTCAACCTATTAGATAAATACGCATAGACTTATAGCTTGATATATATGAAGAGATTGAGATATATATACGGAAACCAAGCTAGCCACCAAGCTTAGCTAGATAGATAGATAGATAGATAGGTAGATAGATAGATAGAAACGGACAAGAAGGCAGTAGACATAAAACATACTTACTTTGTAGAGAAATAAGAAGTATAAGTAAAAGTGAGAGAAAGTAGAACAAAAACAAAAATGGAGAAAAAAGTTTAAAAGAAAATAATTAGCATAATCAATAACGGCGAAATGATCGATAACATAAAGATGTACTTATTATGATCGGTAAAGATGGCGGAGGCGGTTCTCTGAGGAGAGTTTGCTTGAGTGAGTGTCAGTAGGAAGAAGTGGGTTATAGGAGGAGTGGAGAACGGAATCAAAACGAGAGCTAACCTTCCGTGTAGAAGACTTGGAATGTAACAAAAAGAAAATCTGAAGTAAAAAAAAAAAAAAAAAATGGCAACGTACATCTTCTCTGAAATAATTTCTCTAATTGCCTTAAAAGACTTGGCAGACAATGAAAGACATTCTTACGCATGACTGACAACTAGGCAGTATTATAGGTGGATAGCGAGATAGCCGAGTACACTGACGGCTTGGTAGATGTATAAATAGCATCGTGAATAGATGTAAACAGATTGACTTAGAGAGACACAGGTACATGATCTCTCATCTTAATATCTGAAAATTGAAAAGCTCTATAAACAAGAAAAATCTTTTCCTCATGGATATTGTCCGCACAACAAAGCACGTATCTGGTATCAAACGTGACTTGATGCCACCTATGCTGAACTGAGAAAGATGCAGGTAGGCAATCTTTTATCCGATATTCTGAAAACAGAAAAGATTAGAAAACGGAACCTTTTTTCTCTTGTTCAATAACTGCATATCAAAGCTCGCAACTAGCGCCAAGTATGACCTGATGCAACACAGTCTCAACAAAACTCGTCTTAGAATTCACTTTGGCTGTGCTCTACAAGGTATCATCTTGAAACACCCTTGGCTCAACCCACACTTGGCAGTTGTGTCTCACTAACTGTTCCCACAAGTCTCTCTGCTACGAACAGATTCCTCTTAACTTTTGTTGAAAACAGTGAAAATCTCAAAAAGAGAAACAGCTTTCCCTTTAACAATGAGAGGCACAAAAGGAAGCATCTGTCATCATCTTTTTAGATATTGATGCCTCTCTGATATCGAAAAATTCCGAATTCCAAAAAGTGTCTGGTCCTTAAGCCACTGGATGAAAAATAGCACACCTGTATATAAATTGACAGACGAGATGTGTATATGTATAAATCATATAAATTCATCATTTCATTATTCTTATTATTTACATTTTTGAGTTTAAAATCCTATATATACATACATATACATGTGAGAGCATGTCAGTATGTGTATTTGTATCTTGGCTTATATAATCTTGAAAAAATAATCAGCTCTGACAATGTTTGACATGTTTCAAAATACAGCTTCCTTTAAAAGGATTTGTAGATATAAATACCATGCCAAGAACCTAACTTACAGTAGATTAAATTCATAAAAACAATCATTGTCTAATATTCCATGTTTTTCCTGTTTATCTTTAATATGTTGTCTTCTTCTGGAAATTAAGCTTCTTTTGAGTAAGGAGTTTTCATCTTGAAAACTGACATCATCACTGCAGAGGCTTATGTCACTTCCTGAACAGATTTGCCAAACAATTTCATCCCATCAACTCTTTGAGGAGAGAAAATTTTGTGAAACTGTAACAGCATCCCCCTACTCCACACCCCCCACCCCTGCAAAATTTGTATTCATGAGTTCCTAGAAATGGAGCACTTGACATTTGACTTGAAAGAAATAAAACTCAGTTTTTCTCTTCCAAGTTTTTTTGTCCATCAGACAATTTTTAAAAACAGAGAGAATAAAAGACAAGCCTGGCTTCAAATTCGCGGCAGATCCAGGATTCATGTTCCACTCCTACTTCTGTAACAACTGACGGTGATGGTAGCATCTTTTGTATTGTAAATACAATTAATTGAAAATTATGGAAAATTTTTTTTTAGTATAAATGTGTTTTTTAGAAAAAAATACGCTCACACAGAGATAAATTTTTTTTAAATATATGTATATAGCTCAGTTGGTAAGACATCAGACTGTCTTTCAGTTTATAGTGATTTCAACTTATGGCAGGAAAATCTTTTTTTACCACTAAAATTTGGTGAGGATTGTTCTAGTTCTTGTTATGGTTGAAAAACAGGTTTGGAATGGAATTTGACAAAAATTTCAAAATGTTCTTGAGAGTAATCAGTATCAATAAATACACACACACACACACACACACACACACACACATATATATATATATTCATTTATGAATACGTTATATCATTTGAAACTTTATTTGAAATGATCTCCTGTTATTACGCGCAGAATGAGTCACTTGGCCTATACAGTGTGAATAGAATAGATAACAAAAAAATTAGGGCGGCTGCATGAATCAAAACCTGAGACTGATAAGGTAGCTGCTTCAGTGTAGCATTACTCTTCCTGTTGCTCTAAATGGCAAGGTGGAGGCCCGAATAATTTCTTTATCCCCACTTTTCTCATCTTGTTCATTCACTGCCACTGCCTGTACACTTATTTCTCAATATGGACAATAATATTATCAAGAAATGAATATATAATCCGACATAATATTTTGTCAGATTGTATAACCACTTCTTGATAATTGCTGGCCAAATGATCATAGTGTACCAGAATGGCTTGATTGTTAATTAAAGAGAATCACAAAAATAAGAGAGAAGAACAATTATTCAAGAGATTAAACGATAATGTTCCATCCAAGAAATTTGAAAATGCAGAGATTTAGTAGAAATGGATTCACAAGATGCTATATAGTAGCCTATGGAGCTGCAACATGGGACCCAACCTAAAGATTGACCTTCGAACTGAAAATATGCAATATGCATGGGAGAGAATCATGGTCATCATTGCATGGAGAGATCACGAGACTCGTATGGCAATGGGCTGATCAAGTTTCAAGAATGGCAGACAACCGATGGACATCAATACTCATGATGTGGATCCCCAGAGATAATATTTGAAACTGTGACTGGCAGAATATAGATGGCATGAATGTTTCAGAAAGCATGAGCTCCTAGATGCCCATGATAGAGAGATCTGGTTAATCTAAGGGACACAATCTTACAGACACTAAAAGGCTGCTGATGATGATGATATGCAAAAGTTTTGATTGAAAAAACATTTTTTAAACAGAGTAATCTCGTTTTCAAATGAGCGTGCTGGGAAATTTTCCACATACCTAATATGTAGGGATTACATGGAAAAAGTAAATCCGGCATCAGTGTAAGTTTCCAGTTAAAAAATGGGTTTCAAACTGTATTATAAGTCTTTTGCATTCAACCGGGTTCGCAAGGAACCTTTGCAGACAACTAATGTATGAAGAACACATGGAAAAACTAAATTCCGCATCATAGTGAGTTCTGTGAGCTGGAGAACTTCATTAGTGTCAGCACATCAGAATTTCAGTCTGCAGACATTTCTACGTAATTTGGTACGGCACCCTGACTTACTTCAACTTCTGGATGGTCTGTTACCTGTTCCCAAAGGACTGTCTGACCAATCATTGGTGAAGCTTCAGTAAATTGGCCGACTGACCGTTGGTCACAAGTGCCAACAATTAACATCACCCGAGTAAGCGTATAACAGGAGTGTTGTGCATGGATGAACTGGGCAATATGTAGGAAGGAGAGAGATAGAGATAGAGAGAGAGGGAGAGATGGACAGGCAGCAGAGAGAGAGAGAAACAGATGATGAAAAGAAGTCTATAGCATTGTTGCGTCTTTCATTGTATGTATCAATGTTCTCTGCTTATACAATCTTTGAGGGTGTCGCTGGGTGAGGTTCACAAAGGCGTTTGTAAGTGACCCACCTTCTGGCTTGCCAGGCCTGTTGATGTGTTCAGGGAGCCTATTTTACCTTAATAGTTGCTCTTACTGATCGAGCAATATGGTTGGCAGGAGATCAGATCCGACCCGATCAACTCATTCTTCATTTTTCCTCAATTGCTATGCACCATATTTGATGTTATTGTTTTTACATACATTTGCAGGATAAGCAGCAGTAATATTATTTTGAATTTTTATCAGATGAAGCCTTGTCAAACATTATTAATTTCTGGCTAGTATTTCTTTCATCTTAATTAATGATAGTTGACAGGTCTGGTTGGTCACTCAATAGAAACTGTCAGGCAATCAACGTCTTTTGGCTACAGGCCTTCTTGAGGGAATTCAATTAGAAAGATTTCAAAATCAATGGATAAGTAACTTCTCTCGCCTTCTGCTGAGTAGCGATCACTCAAACTAACTTTGCAAACTGACTGAAAAGTATCATATATATGTGTATGTGTGTATGTGTGTATATTATATAAGCTCTTCTCTAAATAAACTCAATGTTTTATGTTGAATGTATTGAGCACTTTATGAAATAAGCCCGTCTTACATCGGATATTGTATCATATCATATCATACTGCATTCTTGATTTCTATTGAGTGTATATATATATAATATATATATATATATATATATATATATATATATATATATATATATATATATATATATATACATATATATATATATATATATATATATGTATTGAATCATTGAAATCCCTCACCAAACAAATCAGCTGGGTTGGGGGGCTACCAATTCTCTCTTTGCTTGTCTGTATGTCAGTGTGTCTTTTGTATGGACATACCACTAGACACCATCTAAAAGAGTGCTTTTCAAGGTTTCTACAATTATTTTGAACCAACAATGCCCAAATCTTGTGCTGGTATTTTAGAGGGGATAAATTCAATTTCAAATAATTTTTTAGATTATTGGTTTTGGTACATAAATGGACTTCAGTGATTCATTTATGCAAGGTACCGATTATATATATATATATATATATATATATATATATATATATATATGTATAAGGACGATCAATAATTGTGTCATCCACAGACAGCTGTTTAATTGTACTACTACTCTTCAGTATTGCTATAGACTATCCATTATCCCATCCAGTACCACAAGGTAGGATTGAAACCTCTGCTTCAGACCCAGAGGCTGACATTTGACCTCTGCCCAACACAGAACTGGATAGTTGGTAGGACCAAATTTGAGTGATATATTTACTCATGTGCAATCCCCCATCCACCAGAGTGCTCCATTCCGGAGTTGGAAGAGTATTGCCACATCTTATAGATTATGGCCAAGAACATATATATATATATATATATATATATATATATATATGTATGTATATATATATATATATGTATGTATGTATGTATGTATGTATGTATGTATCTAACTATATATATATATATATATATATATATATATATATATATATATATATATATATATATATATATTTATGCAAATGCATACTGGGGAGCAGCTGTTATGAGGATATTCTAATCTATTTTTTCAAAACTATTCAGGGAATTAATTACAATTTTATGAAATTGCAGCAATCATCATTGATTTTATTATCAGCAAATTCCAACACTCCTACATTTAGAATTTCTGTTCTTTTTTTTCTTCATAACAAAATGTTTGTTCTAATTCAAATACAAAAATATGTTTCTGATTCAAAGCTGAGACAATACTGTTAGATTAAAGACTTGAAGAAAAACATCTTTTCTGAAACTGTGTGAAACACAGAGTTCTGTTGATTTTTTTACAACATTGAAAAGAGCCATTTTTGAATTGCAGAACACAGTACCGAGATCTTGTATCGATTGAGTGAATCAGATGTTTTCAGCTCAACATTCTCTCCTTTTGATTCATTGATAATAAAAAGTTGCTGTCGCTTGATCTCTAGTGAAAACTACCAGTCTCTGCTTGTGTTAAAACTCAAAAAATGAATACCAAAAATAATCATAATATGTGAGCATCTTGGAATATAGATTGAAGACACTACAGATGAAATAGCATAGAATTTGCTGTGAAGAGGACATCTGAAAAGAAAAACTGAATCATTATAAATTGTGGCCTAGAACAATCCCATTAAACCAATACTGAAATTAGTCGCACAATAGAAACTGTCAAATGACCAACATCTTTTGGCTGCATGCTATCTTAGGGTGCACAATTAAAAAATGGAAAAAGGGTGATCAATGAATAAATTACTTCTCTAGCCTTTTGTTGGTATGATCACTAAAATGGTCTGAATTTTCAGAAAACAAGCCTGAATGCTGCCAAAAACAAACTAAGGGACCAAATTAGCAAAAACTAACATTGCAAAGTGAACCCCCTCCACACACACACACACACACACACACACACACACACAAACACACCAAAAACATAATTTGAAGAGGAATTTTCAGAATTTAAAAAAATGTTTTTCCCACCTACTGAGGGGAGTGTGTGTGCAAAATTTCAAGTTTCTACTTTGAATGGTCAAAGATGGGTGAAGACCGGATTCACAGTTACATGAATACAAATGAATGTCAGTTGACATGAATAACTTAAACCCAGCAACAGTGTTGAAACCAGTCTGCTGTGGGTAGTGCGGTGATAATGAGATAATAGCGACAGGGGACTGTGTGAATAGAGAGAGAGAGAGTTGAGACCAAGTGAATGTAGCAAGTTGGCTCAGAAAGATTTTAAAAAAAGTATGATTAGGGGGAAATGATGATGAGAACAGTGCAAACAACAGAAATCTCAACATACAAACCAATGGAATATGCATAAACAAGAATTTGACAAGGAATAAAATATGAAATTCTCTAGGATTCAAACAATTCATCTCATCTGAGGTCAGAAGATCAGAACTAGAGATTACAATCCTAAACTAAGGGTTGAGCTTGAACAAAAAAAAACTTAGAAATTCAAACTGATCACCCCACCCTACTGAGAATACCACCAATAGCAATAACATATCATTGCTGTCTCTCCCCTTTCTTTTCGCTACCCATTTCATTCAGACCAAGAGTGCACATAGATGTGCATTAAATTTCAACGCCATTTTTAATATGGTGGCCTTTCTTAATGCATAATAAGGTCACATGATCATCATATTTGCTATAAATTAAATCCATATCTTATAACCTTCAAAATGATATATGACTTCACAGGGTTTCTTAGAGAATAAAAAGAAGACTGAACGAGTTAAAAGCTTTTCATGTCTTCACTGAAGTTAGACTTCTGTATCCATGATTGAATATCTCTTAGTTAGTTCTGACATATTCAGACCATGTATGTGCTCTTTGATAACTCTTTTGCCATAAACGAAATCTATATCTTATAACCTTCAAAATGATATATGACTTTCGAGGGTTTCTTACAAAATGAGAAAACTTCAATCCATCCATTATGTCATTGATCCGTAACCCCCTGAGAAACCCCAGGCCTGAATGAGTTAATCATAGTGTCTAGCCCTGTGTCCACGTATTGCTTTGTCAACATTTTAAAACCACAGTGGAATTGGAATGAGAAATTCTTCCTCAGACCACATGTTCACCAGACATGGCGCCACCAGATTATCATTTGTTTTAATCAATGGTGAAAAATTTACAGATGTCTTCAATTTTCAAAATTTCATCAACAGTTTTATTGCGTTGAAGCTGGAGTCTGTTTTATCAAGATGGAATTCAAAAAATTTTCGAGAACATTGACGTGAGGTCATAAAAAATCTTGGGAAATGTTTTGATGTTTACCAGATATATATAGTAGTTATTATTGATTTATCGATTTGTTATCTTTTGCACACACCAAATAATGATAATAATAATACTGAATAATAATAACAATAACAAGAACAACAACAAGACTGGCTGCTGCGGGATCAAACTACACTCCAACTTGTATTACGACTGAAGATGATTACCACGACTTATGGAAGATATATATATATATGCATATATATATATATATATATATATACATATATATATATATGCATATATATATATATATATACATATATATATATATATGCATATATATATATGCATATATATATGTATATATATATATATATACATATGCATATATATATATATGCATATATATATGTATATATATATATATATACATATGCATATATATATATATGTATATATATATATATGTATACATATGCATATATGTATATATATGTATATATATATATATATATAATAGATAAAAAAATTATGAAAATTAACTTCTAGTATGAATGTATTTATACATTAGAATGAAATGTGCGTATGTGAATTTTCAATTATTGTCATCAAAGACTTGTCAATTCAGCTCAGTTGGTGAGAAAGCCTCCTGGCAATCAGTTGGCCCTGAGTTGAAATCATGGTAGGGGTATGTGGCTTTTACATATCAGTTTACACCACAACTTTCATCCCATCAACTATTTGTTGAGAGAACATTCTTCAAATTGTTACCCCCCGACCCCCCTGACCCCCCCAGCATATTGTATTTATGAGTACTTGTAAATAGAGCACTTGACACTAAACTTGAAAGGAATAGACACGTCAATCCTCCTTAAATTTTTGTTCATTCGACAATAATTAACAGAAGAGAAAAATGAAAGATAAACTCCACTATATCTTATAACCTTCGAAATGATATATATATATATATTATTGTCATCCACAGACAGCTGTTTCGATGTATTACATCTCTTCAGTGTAGCAATAGACTTTAACTCATCCAGTACCGCGAGGCAGAATTGAAACCCTCAAATCGAACCTGGAAGCCGATATCCTAACTCTGGACTACGGAGCTTGGTGGTCAGTAAGGCTGAATATTAGGGATATATTCATTTACGCAGAAAACTCCTCATCCACCGGAGTGCTCTATTCCTATGGAAGAGCATATATATATATATATATATATATATATATATATATATATATGATAAATGAAAATTTATGTAGATTGTTTTTCAGTATAAATGTATATATTAGAATGAAATCGGCCCATGCCTATCCGTAAGATGAATGTTTGTGTATATATGCAAGACATATCAGTATAGCTCAGTTGGCGAGACACCAGCCTACCAATCATTTAGTTACGGTTTGAAATCAAGGTAGGGGAATGTTGATTTTTACTCTCAACATTTGATAAGATTGTTTTTGTTGTTCTTGCACTGGTTACGGTATGAAAACGGAGTCAACTCCAGACTTTGTACAGGAGTTTGACAAAGATAATAATAATAAGATCAAGGCAAGAAGAAATTACTGAGTAAGGAAGGAGATTATAATAATAATAATTATATTAGATCAATTCATTCTCTTTCAATCTTTCCTTCCTTTCATTCATTTTTCGTTTTTTTCTTTCTCCCAACATTTTCCAGTCTGTTCCCTCTTCCTTCTCGATTTTTCATTCTTTTAATTTCAATTCTTTTACCACCCCACCTCATTCTCTTCCTCACCCCAGCTTCCTTCTTTTGTTCTTCCTTCCTTCCTTCCTTCCCTCGGTTCCTTTCATCTTCAACGTTTTCCTCATTCGGTTCTCATTCACACTTGGACAGTTAGCAATCACCCAGGGGGAAAAAAACTGATTGATAGTCGGACCGACAGATAGCGGACAAACAGAAAGACAAAAGGCGATGAGTCCGAAGTATCTCTGTGTTTAGGCCTCGATTCGGCGAAATCCGACTTGGCCGAATTGTGCGGACAGCCCATTATGTGTGCTTTGGTGATCAAAAGAGCTGCAGGGCTTGACCACTGCCAAATTTTGTATGGGGCATGAGGGTGAGAGGTGACTGGGAAGAAGAGTTCAAGAAAAGATCTTGGACTGTGGAAACGGTCGGGAACAAAGTGGAAAAGAGAGAGAAGAAAAGGAGGAGAGGTCAGAGAGAGAGGGAGAGAGAGATAACATTGGAGAAAGAGGATGAAGGAGACAGAGAGGAAAATTGCAATGAGTAATAAGATGAGGAGAGAAGGTAGAGATAAAAGGGAGAGGATAAAAAGAGAGGGGAACAGACAGAGGTTTAGCTACAACTTTGGCAGTCTGGGGGGTCTTAGTTCCATAGTTGTGGGGGGGGGGCATTCCTTGAAAATTTTGTGAGATTTGTCAGTAGAAATTTATTAGCTGAAATACAATTTATCAAGCTTTTGAGGACCCCCTCCATTTGGATTGGGGTATTTGGGATTGGGGAATTGGGGGAGTTTCAAATAACCCCCTTCCCACTGCCAAACCTCTGGGACAAGATGAAGAGAGAGAGAGAGAGAGAGAACATTAAAGAGAGAGGATGAGATAGACAGACAGAGGAGAGAGGAAAGAATTGCTGATGAGACAAGTAAGAGATAAGAAAGAGAGAAAAAGGGTAAAAAATGAGAAAATATTGGCCTTGTGCCATACTGTTACATTTTGTAATGGTATAGAAGGGTAGACAGAAAGAAAGATATACAGTCTAGTGAGGGAGAGGGAAAAAAGAAAGAGATAAAGAAGAAAGACAGAAAGAGAAAGAGAGAAATAAAAGAAAGCCAGGGGAGGAAGAGAGAGGGATGAGGAGAAAAGGATAAGAGAAAGATAGAAGATAGAGAAAGAGTGTGAAAGAAAAAAAGGAATGGAGGGGAAACTAGAGTAGGGGAGGTTGGGACAGTAAGAAGAATGAAATGTAGGAGAGTAGAGGAAGAGAGATAGAAGTGAAGAACAGGGGAAGATTTGGGTGAAATGAAAAACACTCTCCAGAGGAATTACTCAGTCAATTCAGTGAGACACCACTGAGTTTGTTAAGTATATGACCATCAAAGAGCCCCTTCCAATATTAGTGAGATTTGTCATCAGAAAGACTGTTGGTAAACTACGACTCATGAAGCTTTTGGGGGCCCCTCCTCCAATGGGGCGCAGAGGGCATTTTCAAATAGCCCCCCTCTCCCCTCTGCCCTAGAGATCAACTTACATTTCATCATGCTCTTGATCAATCTCTAAAGCATCAAGAGTAAAATATGCCCACAAACATCTGCTTTGAGCGGGGGACGGGGGGCACACTTGGGCATTTACTCCCTTACCCAGACCAGGTCTTTTCACATTGAAAATCAGAACCAATAAAGGATAATGGTGCTGTATACATACTTTAAGTAACCACAACTTAATCTAACTCTGTAAAAAGATGGTATTATTCTGTTGGCCACTGGGTTGCCGCTAAGAAATATTCCGAATATATCCCCAACCACCTTGAAATATATCGTTATTCCCCCTTCACCCCTGCAAATATATTCTTATGCTGCAGCATACATCAATGATTGTGTTTGAGAAAATCACTTTTATTTGGGTGGAAATTAGCCTTAAATACTAGAAAGTGAAAGAATGGCTTCAGTTTAGTTTTATAGATGTATAATCTTGTCTGCCACTTCACAAAACTAGGAACTGCCCTTCTCCAAGGTTGGGATATTCGAGAAAAGAATATCTCATTTTATGTAAATTAAATAAGGAGAAGAGAGAGACCCAAAAGAGCTTTTTGACAATTTCAGTTTGTGTAACATCGAGCAACGTGGTGGAAACTTGGCCAGAGGCCAGGAGGCATTCTCTGCTACGCTGGTAGAATGTCTGTTCAGTGGCTGGGTTTATCTGATAATGAAATCATCTTGGGGGGGGCTACATCCCCCTCTACTACTCTCCCAGCAGAATAGTGTGTTTTATGGGGTTGGGAGTTGAGGGGTGTTAAGTGGTCAGAACATAAAAGCTGCCTTTTTTTTATACCAAAATGGAAAGAGAGAAAGAGATGGAGAATAAAAGAGAGAGAGAGGAGAAAAAAGATAGAGAGGTGACCAAAAGAGAAAGATTTAGAGAAGAAAAAGAAGAGAGAGTGGGATGGTGGAGGGAGTAGGAGATGATGTGGTGTGGGGGGGGACGGAAGAGATGGTTTTCAAACCCACCTGTTAGGACATGATACAATACAAGGTAGTTCGTTGTATACTGAGTCGACCAACAGTCTTTTTTAAAGGTTTGAATATAATGGGAAAATGCTTTCTCGAAAATAATGCCATGTCTCTTGGTTATAAAACAGGCCTTTAAACTACTTACAATAAAAAAAATGCAGCCTGAATTCTAAGGGTAGGATCTTTAGCTGGGTTTTCAACAAGGTGTTTCATTCAGAGGGTTAAATAAAAAGATGTAGATTCAGTTATGATCTGATCAGCATCAAGGAAGGGTCCAGTTAAAAACAGTAAACTTCCATAGTGAAAAATACCTAGAAAGCTTAAAAAATTGGTTACTAACGTGCTTCATTAGTAACCTTATAAAATTTGGTGGGCAAGGCTCAAGCTATCCTTGAATTATGCACTAACAGGCAGACAGACTAAGAAACTGCCTCTGTTCAAATCAAAATAAATTGATAGAGCTTTCATATTAAATCTCTCCCTTTCTCTCTCTCTCTTGCAATGTCTATGTGATGAGATGATTTGTATTTTGACTGAGTTTCTCTCTTCCTATCTGCACTAGATTCTCTCCAGTTGACCTTGACTATGTCACAGTTTTTCTTGTTTTTTTCATTAGAACTATGATTACTTCAGTAAGTGGTGTAAAGTAAACTTTCATTAAGTGAGGGAGACTTGTTAAGTTAGTTCATGTTTGAGTCCCTGGCAGAGTATTTCATTAGAAAGATTTATTACCAGTATTTGAATTGCAAGATGAAGTACTTTCATTATTCATCTTTTGCTCAGTTTCCTCAATTCATTGTTGAATTTTACTGCAATATTTTCAGTTTCAAAGGTGCAGTATTGAAGATATAGAGAAGTCGAGAGAGACAGGAAGATAGAGGGAGAGAAAAAGGAAAGATATGGTATCAAGAAGACAGAGAAATAGAGAGAGAAAGGATGAAAGAGAATGACAAAGGAAAGGAAATGATATCAAGGACACAGAGAAGGAGAAAGAAAGAAAGGAAGATAAAAGATCAGGATGGAGGGAAAGGTAAGGAATCAAAGAGGCAGTGAAAGTATTGCATTAAGGAGAAAATGAGGAATAAAGAGAGAAAATGAAAGTGAAAGTAGCCTCAGGAAACAATTCCTTTGAATATTAATTAAGGTCTGATTATTGTTTTGTTTCTCACTTGTAATTTTGTCTTCTTGCTGATGCCTATCAGTCTCTGTTCCATCGTGTCATGCTGTTTTGCATCCTGTCATCCCAACAGACTTCTCGTTCAATTGACTGGTTGGAAAAACAGCACTGTTAAATAATTGATTATCCTTTGCGATTATTTAAGTGGCTTTATGGCATATTGACTCCAAATGAGATTTTCAAATTTCAGAGCAGCTGAGTTCTTACAAAATACCATACAGAGTCAGTGCAAGAATTGTGTGAGCCCTACATGAGGCATGAAATTTTCTAAGGTTTAGGGTTTGGTTTCTGGGCCTGTGCACCCTAGGCGACTGCTTCAGTTTGCCTAAATGCAGTTATTGGAGGTTTGTGTTCAAGTGCAGCCAAAAAGCAAGCATTTTTGATACTGATTTTCAAGGACTCTTCCATTTGAAAGATTCATAAAAAACAGTCTGCCTATCATCATATTGATCCTGTGCTCAACTAAACCAAGCTCACTGACTGACTGACTAGCCACTGTCAAGGTTGACAATGAATGTAGCGGCTTTTTCCAGTTTCTACAGCTTGGTTGTTGAAGTAATTTTTCTTTTTTCTATCAATTACCATGGCATGCCAGCAATGAGGTCATTTTTTCAAGATATTTATCCATCTGGGGAACAGGGTGGAAAGTGGATTCATGCCTTTCCTAAGGCTATTAGTACTTTGTTGATACAGGAAATTTTAGTTTTTTTCAGTCACCTATGTTATGATTTGGGTCAAGTTGTAATGAATTGCTCTTGGTGTGGAATGGACACCACTTGATTCCATTGGATGTATTTTCCTGCAATTCATACTGAAACAAATCAACTTTTGTTGACTTGAACTGTAACTACTGTCTTCCAGTATGTGTCTTCCACAACTTCAGCTTGACTCACCAAATTTACCACTGACGTCACTCAAATGCTAACCATTTGTACACCTTGACTTTCAGCCTAACAGAAGTGGCAGGAGATGACATCAGGAGAGTAACCTTCATTCAATTATCAGATATACACACGTACATCTATGCACACACACACATAAAACTCATTCATATAGCAGATTTTACAAGCATCCTAACATACTGACTGTAGATGAAAAGAATGTGCAGCAGCGATCTCCAAAGGGATTTGTTTTAGAAAATATACATTTTGAATCCTTTCTCCATGACTGGGACATTGTTTTAAGATAAATAATTCATTTTGTTTCACAAGATCCATGAATAGATTTCCTGAACTGGCATTTTGCAAAAGAAAAAGAAAAAAATGAACTTGGCTTGGATACATCTCCAAGAGGGGGTGGGAACAAAAGAATATATTCAGAATATATCTTAGTGGCGACCCTGTTATCAATGAATTATTATCCAGTCTTTTTATTATGGAACATCATTGGACTTACATAAAGCAATTGTACAGCACCATTATCCTTTGAGGCTCCAACTTCCAATCCTCTGTGAGAAGGCCTGATCTAAACCTGATTGCCCCCACACCTACAAAGTGGATGCCCGTACATGACTTTACTTTCATTATTCAAAGACCCGCTTTCAAAAATCTCAAATGAAAGAAGAGCAAGTTTTTCCAAGAAGAAATTCAGTTTCTCTTGAACTTGAAGTTTTCTGACGTACATTAAATTCTTTTTGTAGTCTTTGTGAAAGAATCAGAGTTAAAAGAAGGAAAAAAAAAACAAAAACAAGAAATAATCTAGGAATACTCTCGATTCAGAAATGGGTCATTACTTGAAAATCCAAACTTTCAAAGTGGGTCATTGGCTGGAAAAGGAAGAAGACTTTACATAAAGAAACCTGATTGCTCGGAAATTATAGATTTTAAAAACTGCAGACGTTAGTTGGACTTGTTTGTTGGTAATTGGAGACTGGGAAGATAATGTGGTTGGCCTTATCTTAGTTCTGGTTTTGTTGAATTAGACGTGACTGGTGATCAAAGGTAAAAATTCACTAGATGAAAAGAACTTACAGTTCCATCTGAATTTCTGCAAGTTTGTAATAACAAAGGAAATTATATCTGGGAAGCGATTCTTCAAAATAGTGATTCAAACTGACCTATCCCTGTCTGTTCTGACTGACAGATATGTACATACATAGGCAGACGGACAGATATACAGGTAGATAAACTAGTAGACGACCAGATCAAAATGAAAACAGACTTGCTACCACGGTCAATAGTGGCCAAGTTTTGAAGTCTTCTGAAAAGATTCAAGTATGGTCAGGATTAATTCTATTTATGACATCACAAGCGTTTTCCATGAGGAAAACATCTTAATTAGAGTAAAGAAAAAAAAAATCTAGAAATATTCAGATTCTGGAGAATCTTGATGTTATCAACAAACCTGTTGAAATAGGCCCCTAGTAGGTGAAAAAAGCCTTTTCTCCAAATAAAAAAAATAAATCATTTCAGAAAGGGTCTAGTGGGGAATAAATGCCAATTTTCAAGAATGTAGACAAAATAGTTTGGCCAGGAGCGCTAGTTGCATGTATAAAAAAAAGGATAAAACACTTCACCTATTTTGATAGCTATGTTTGTTCAATCGACAAAAGTAATGACTTGTTAGCAACCTTCAGTACTTCAAATTTTTTTTCTTTCGGGTTTTCCATTCCACATTAGCGAGCTAACACATATATTAAAGGATAGAACCCTTTGCCATGTTTGATGGCTAAGGTCGTTCGATGGATCCATTGATTACCGTTTAGATGGATTGATATGTAAATAGATTATTATTTATGAACAGATCGATATTGATAGATAGATGAGAGGTCATAGATTTTGATGGTGAAATCAGCCTCATGTCGGTGAACACACAGAGAGTAAGAATTTCATACCAATTGGCTGTGAATCTTCTCCTCACAAAGAGTTGTCAACAACTGCCAAAAATGAATGGATAAAGATCCAGAAATAATAAAAGCTAAATCTATGAACAGCTTTCAAAATGAATCTCATAATTACACAGTTGATAAGAACACACAGCAACAAATCAAAAATTTCAAAAGAAAACCCTCCCCCCAAAAAGCCCCAAACACTCAAACAAACAAAAATAGATAGAAGCACAAATATGTGCATAAACTTTACTAACTATGTATCAAAATAGATTTTACAAGTACATGAATATCATAACTGCTACAGATAGAAAGATGGTGTAGTTCTAATACCATAATCAGGTTGGTTTGTTCATCTTCAAAATCAGTATTTGACATCCCAGCTTTCGAACAATGGCTCCTATTGCTGGAGGCTAAATTGTTACCTGTGCTAACACTAGGACGGCCATTAGATGAATAGACAACAGATAAATATAGCTAGACAGATAGATATACATATATAACTAGATAGATTGAAAGAAAGAATCATAGATAGATACATAGATAGATAGATAGATAGATAGATATTCCATAAGTAGACTAATTTACAGACCGTTGGCTGGGTTGGAACATGGGTGCACTTGATGGAGGGAGGGGTGTGCCCGGTAAGCTCAACACAAATAGACAGAGAAGAGAGAATGTAAGTAATATATGAAGAGATAGAGAAATAGATAATATATTTTCACATTCTTATTGCTGGGTAACAAGTGTTATTTTCTGATTGATTATGCATAAAAAGTATAAGAATGATATATACACATATATATATATATAGAGAGAGAGAGAGAGAAAGAGATGTTTTGAAGGGAGAGAGAGATGGGGAGAAAGAGAAGCAGAGAAAGAGAGATGCTGAGCTTTATATAGAGGGAGAAAGAAGGTGAATAGATGAGAAGAAGTAGGGAGAGAAAATGAAAATAGCCATCATATGGAGTGAATGAGGGAAAGAAGTTGAAGATATATAGAAAGACATACAGAATGAGAGGAGTTTGAGAGAGAGAGAGAGAAAGAGAGAGAGAGAAAGAGAGAGAGGGAGAGAGAGAGATGCTAAGCTTCATATGGAGAAACAAATGAAGTGTAAAGGTAGGAAGTGAAAGAGAAAGTGAATGTTACTGAGAGAGATTCAAGATAAAGATATACGGAGAGAGAGAGAGAGAGATGCTAAGCTTCATATGGAGAAACAAAGAAAGTGTAAAGGTATGAAGAGAAAGAGTCAGTGAATGTTACTGAGAGAGGTTGAAGATATATATATATATACATATATATATATATATAGAGAGAGAGAGAGATGCTAAGCTTCATATGGAGAACAGAAAAGGTATGAAGAGAAAGGGAACGAGAAAAATGAATTCTACACAGAGGAGTGAATGAGTGAAAGAGGTTGAAGATGTACAGGAAGAAAGAGAGAGAAATATATGTTAAGAGTGAATGAAAGAAATTTAAGATGTATACAGAAATAAAGATATATAGACAGAAACAGAGAGAGGAAAATAAATGTTACATAGAACGAGTAACGGAAAAAAAAGTTGAAAATAAATAGAAAGTGAGAAGTGTTGGAGAGAAGCAAAGAAAGAGATGTTCGAGAGAGAGAGAGAGAGAGAGAGTGAGAGAGTGGAGGAGGGTAGAGAAAGATAGATACTAAGATTTGCATTGATAGAGAGTCTCTCTAACTGACGGGATGGCCATGCAGTGAGGCAGGCAGCCTGGCCTCGGCAATAGGTCATCATCATCGAGTAAATCGATAGAATAAAATCAATTGTGATTGTATCTCTGTACTTAACAATGCAGTTTTTACACAAAAGGCTGCCTGTTAGGAATTGTGCAGGGAGAGATGAAATCTGCTATTTCCTACCTAGTAGGAAAGGTCGTGCAGTTGAGAAACACAGGGGGGGGAGGTGCACTGAGAGAGAGAGAGAGAGTATTGAGAGGAAGAGGGAAGGAGAGAGAGAGAGAGGGGATCAAGAGTAGGTAGGATACAGAGAGTGCAAAAGAGGAGGAAAGGAAGAGATTAAAGAGAACAAGGGAAAGAGAGAGGGGAAGAGATGGTACAGTGAGAGAAAGAGAGAGTAAGAAAAAGAGAAAGTGAGGGATGATACACTGAGAAAGAGACAAAGAGATGGTACATTGAGAGAGAGAGAGAGAGAGAGAGAGAGAGAATGGTGGTACATAAAGAGAGAGGGTGGGGAATAGTTTGGGAAAGAGAGAATCAGGTGGAGGGTGTATACTAAGTTTTTCGAAGAGAAGGAAAGAGGAAGAAATCAAACAGAAAGAGGGAAAAAGTAAGAAAGAGAGAGGAAGAATAGGAAGAGAGGTAGGGAGAGATTGAACAAGAGCAGGTAAAGAAAGAAGAAAAAATAGGAAAATGGTGGAAGAGAGAGAGGGAGGAAGAATAGGAGGAGGAACAGGGGAGGTGATAGAGAAAGAGAGTAGTAAGTAGGTAAAGAGAGGAAGGATAGGAACAGAAGGGGAGGAAAAGACAGAAGAAGAAATAAGAAAAGAAAATGAAAGAGAGGGAAGACAGGAGGAAAAAGAGGGAACGAGAGAGACCTGAGAGGGGGGAGGATGGAAGGAGAGAGAGAGAGGCTAGAGGGAAGAAGAAGAGAAAGAAAAGAAAGAGAGTTGAAGGCTTGGAAAGATGTGGAGGTAAAAATAGAGAACATAAGAGGGAGAGATACAAAGAGAGAGTCAAAAAGTGGGGAGAGAGAGAAAGAGAGACGCATGTCAGAGAAAAGATAGATGGATGAGAGGGAAAAAGAGAAGGAAAAAGAGAGAGAAAGAAAAATAGGATGAAAACAAAGCAAAAATAGAAAAGGAACAGAAAGAGAGAACAAAAGAGCCCGAGAAACGGCGAGAAAAAAAAATTTGACGAACTGATGATTGCTAAAAGTCATGAATGTATTCGTGTTTTGTCAACAGACTTGAAAATTACCAACAGTACTCCCCTAGACCCCCTTCTAAAGATGTTTTTTTTTTTGAGTTCGAAAGAAAAAGCCTATTTAACCTTCTTGTGGTATAATTTTGACGGGTTTAATAATAACATCTAGATTCTCCAGAATCTGGATGTTTCTTGATGATTTTCTCTTTTAGATATTTTTGAGTGATATATTTAGAAAATTTATTCTGACCATATTTATTTTTCAATGGAATTAATTTTAGATGAATTCAAAATCTCATGCTACTGCTGTTCAATTATTGACTGCGATAGTTGAAATTACAAGCAAAGCTCAATCTATGATAAATGCATTAAAGGTACGAGACATTAAAATAATAAAACTAGGAATGAATATATATATATATATATATATATATATATATATATATATATATATATATATATATATATGTATGTATATATATATATATATATATATACACACACACACACACACACACACATACTGTTGAACTCTGGTAAAGAGACAACAATTGACTATTTTTCTTACTGTAATTGGACAAATCCTGATGAAAATGAAAATGAGAAATGTGAACCAAAATGTAAAATCCACATTACCCTACTGTGATATGAACTCACCACCTCATGATTGCCATGAGACTGTCATACTGAGTGATCTAAATGGACAATTCTAAAAGATATTGATGAGAATTTATCATACATATATACACAGCAAATTATTTCCGTCTTATAAACCCATATATTTTTATGGAAAAATATATATTCTTATAATTTTTCATTTATTACACATGCAATTGCAGGAAATAATCTCAGGTCAGAACAGAAGTTCAAGTGGATTCAACCCATTTCCATACAAGTGTATATAGGTCAGTGGATAGTGTAAATAAAAATTGTTCAAAAGTTTTTGTTCCAGCTATTTTGATCCAACAATTTTGGAAATTTGTTGCATCATTTTCAGAATCCAATACCCAAATAGTTGCGGATTAAGTTTTAGTCACAGACATCAAGTGTTATCATAAGGCATTGACATCTAAAATAAAAACGTGAAAATACTCTATTTTCAAACTTTGGTATTATGGCCTTACAACATTATTTACTAACCTTCGACAAACACACACTCTCAAATATTTAACTGAATTTTATCTTCATATATATATATATTTATGTATACATATACCTTTATATATACATGTATGTATATATATATATATATCTATATATATATATATATGTATGTATATATTTATGTATACATATACATTTATATATGTATATATATATATATATATATGTATATATATATGTATTTATGTATACATATACATTTATATATATATACATACACATATATATATATATATATGCATATATATAAAAATATGTATATATATATATACATACAAAAATATATATGTATATGTATAGACATATATTTATAAATATATATATATATATATACATTAATATACACACACATATATTCATATATATATATAACACACACACACACACACACACACACACATATATATACATGTATATATGGACATATCTATTTATATATATGTGAATGATAGGGAATGAGACAGACCGAGGAGTAGAAGTAAATGGAGAGTTCATTTGTTAATTAATTAATTAATTCATTAATGAATTAATTAATATGCTCCACATGTTCCGGGAAGGGTTCCTATCTTCAGTAGATTTCAGTGGTAAAAAAGCTTCTGAAGAAAACGAATTTAGCCGCAGATGTTTTGCTTTGGAAGCAAGAATAGAAAAATGGTGAGTCCAGACTGTATTCTGTCAGAGGTTCAATCTTAGTTGGAGTATATATATATATATATATATATATATATAGAGAGAGAGAGAGAGAGAGAGAGAGAGACATTTGTTTGCAGGAGGGCTTGCTCTTCATTGAATAGATGTTTGTAAAAGCTACTAGAAGGCAGGTAACATTGACTTGGCCAACAGAAAGGCTGTCACCGCAGGCTGTAGAAGAAGGTGACTTGCCATCAAGTCAGGTATCCAGATGAGCAAGATGATGAAATAGGACCAGTGGGAAAAGTAGTGAGAATGCAGACACACCTTCAGAGCCAGATGCAAACTTCACATGCAAAAGCAGCGACAGAGTTCGTCAGTTGGGAATGGAGAGGCACTGTCACAGCAGGTATTGCTCCTCGATTATAGGCTAATCCTTGGTGCACACTCCAAATGTCTTCGAAGACAGAGGGCAGCCAGCAACAATGTTTATACTTATATGCATATGTATGGCAAGACTAAACACTGAATTTTCTTTCAAAAGATCTGGCCAAATAAAATGTCATTCTTTTCTTAGCTATTTCAAACATTAGAATAGTGTGCAAGTATAATCTCACGAAAAGAAATTTTTTTGTGGAGGGAGGGGTTCTTGCATGGCTCTATTCCTTGAAAACATTGACTAAAAAAAAACAAATTTATTTTCTTAAACGTCGTTGTAGAATTGAACATAAAAAACAAAGTTTACCCAGAGCAAATCCAAAAAGAAAAAAAAAAACCAGAAAGAAACTAAAAGACAAAAAAAAAGCAGAATTGTGTACATAAATGTATATAAAAATAATGAAATTTTGCAAAATATTACGTGAGAGAGGAAATTTTGTTTTTTCTATTGTCTTTGAACAAGACAAGCACTTGAATCGCTGCTTCTGCAATAAACTTAATACCAGGTGGACTTCAATCTGCTGACATGAGATTTTCTTTCGGCCATTTGTTTCATTTATGAAAAATGTTACTTCATTTCCATTTGGAAGGGAAAAAAATTACAAGCCAAGACAAAAGGAGAGTTGTTTTAAAATAGAAAATAAAGCAAAATAACTCCCCACACAGTTGGGAAAAGAAAAATAAATTGGAAGTTGTCTGAAAGAAAATTAGCTAAGAAAAAGCCAATCATATGCATGAAAAAATCATTCTTATCTATATGATATATATATATATATATATATATATATATATATATATATATATATATAGGCAGTGCATGGTGCCAATGGGCCCCTGTAACTGGGGGGCAATATATCTGGTGAACCCTGAAAAATAATCTAAAAAATCTTCAAGATGATGTAAAGAAATATAAGAAATATTCTGAAAAAAATTGCTATTTGTGTAATATATATATGTATATATATATATATATATATATATATATATATATATATATATATATAGATAGATAGATAGATAGATAGATAGATAGATAGATAGATAGATACAATACAATACACACACACGTGTGAACAATCATATATATATATAGTGAGAGAGAGAGAGAGATATAGATCGATACAAAACACACACACACACATGTGAACTACCATATATACATATATATATTTATATTGAGGCAGCAGTCTTTTGATGATACATGTTCAATTTAAAACAAGAGGCAACGAATGCTCCAAGTTCCAATTCAACTTATCTTGTTGATGTACCTAAGAGAATATGTACCTGGATTTAATGAGACCAACTCTAGTAAGGAGGTTAGGAAGAGTGATTGTCTGACTGAAAGTCACTCTCATGTTATAACGAGTCCACAAATCTTTTGTATTCATCCAGACACATCTCTCCCAAGAGGATTAGGAAGATGAGCCCAAGAGACATGAACTCTATAGCTAAAGCCAGAAAACCCTATTAAGGGGCTTTGCTGATTGAATCCAAATGATTTATGAGCAAGTGTGGAAGGACAACTGAGAGAAAAGATTGGTAGTCTGTATCACATTTACTTGGAGTGATCAGAAGATGATAATCCTAAGGGCCAACCCTAAGGTTCATCGGGCCCTAAGAATAGACATGCTTTTTTAAAACCTAACTTGGCTCGTTGTCAGTCATTAGGATTTCCTTTCACAATTTTTCCTCTTAGTTCCACCACCACAGAAAGTACATAACAGTCAGATATTCCCGAAAAATCAGACTTCACGTCAATGAATCTTCTTGATTTCAGACTGTTTTTATTGTTTGAATTTATTTATTTTCTCATTTTCCCCATTTGTACTTGCGAAGTCTGAGTTAGATACGTAAGAGGAGGGGTGTTCCCTGGTAATTGGTGCTCTAGGCAAACACCTACGTTGCCAATACCCTGAGACTAGCACAGATTATCCTCAAAACCAAAGCCACTACACAGTGAACATTCATTGGCTCAAAAACAATAGATTCAAAAGTCAAAAGATTTATTCATCGTTCAAACATCTGCCAAAGTCGATTTGTTAATGTTTTATGAGAGCTGAAAATTAAGACATTTGCACCTTACTTCGTCGAAAAAATCCTGATTTTGATCGTTAGAATATACCCCCCTGGCCCCGACTTAATAGTATTTTAGTGGGGGTTCTATTTACAAAATAAGTTTCTGCTAAATTGATCCTTTAATGTATGTTCAACTGCATTCGTATTTGTTGTTTGAAAACCCAGACTATTTTAGTGATCGTCAACTAAAGATGAAAACCCCTTTGATAACCCCTTTATTCAAATTCTTCTTGATCCCCCCCAACACAGAATGTTGCCAAACAGTGACTTTTGAATGAATAACCAGACCAGACTTTCTTCATGTTTGGTATTTAGACTTAAATCTGTGCTTTTATCAAGGAATTCATTTTTGGCATCGAGTGGTACAAGGTTCGGGATGATGAGACTGGGAAAAACTTTTCAAAAATCCAATTTTATCGAAAAAAAAGTCCTGAATTTATCCAACGGTCTATTCAACTTTTCTCTCACTTTACCAAACACCTTCCACTTTTATTTATCAACATCTCTTTATTCATTGTAGATAAACCTAATTTCTTTCCATTCATGTAACAACCACTCAGTCGGTTAGATATGCTTTGTGTCTGAAGTGGTAGTGAGTTTGGTTCTACTACTCTAGGTCTTTTATTTTAGCTGTAGTAAATCCATTTTCCTGATGTACCGGTATCGGAAATCTGACAGGACTTCTCCATATGCCTGTATTGGTTATTTTGGTCTATCTCCAACTTTTCATAATTACTTAGGTATATATGTATATATGCATGTATCTATCTATCTATATATCTCAGAAAGCTTCCACACAGATTTATCCTCAGATGTATTTGCTAAGAGATGCAGTCGAACCTTGTGTCACAACAGATGTGTATTTATATGTATGTATACATATATGTACATATATGTATATGTATATGTATGTATATATATATATATATATATATATATATATGTATGTGTATATGTATGTGTATATATATATATACATATATATGTATATATATATATATATATATGTATATGTATATATATATATATATATATATATATATATATATATATATATATATATATATATATACATATATATAAAGATATTTCTCCGACAAAACACACAGACACATGCACATATATATATATATATATATATATATATATATATATATATATATATATACCAATAGATAAAAGTAAAATAATAGAAAGTTTGATACTATCTTTCTCTCTCTACACACACACACATACATATATATATATATATAGAGAGAGAGAGAGAGAGATTGATAGATAGATAGATAGACAAATGGATGAAAGCAAACATTATACATACATATATAAGATAGATAGATGTTTGTCTTCATATTCACATGAATAGATAGACAGAGGAAGACAGTCCAAAAAAGCATGTATATATACATAGGGAGAGGAAGAAAGATTGATCAGTAGATAGATAGAGAGAGAGTTTGAGAGAGAGAGAATGAGAGAGAAAGAGAAAGGAATAATAAAATAAAACAGTGTGTATAAAAGAGTATGTGTGTCTGTATATATATATTTATATTTATATCATAAATATGTATGCGTGAGTGTGTGCAAACTATTAATTAAAAATGATTTCTAATATTGAAAAACGTCCATTATTTTACATCAATTAACAAATTCAAGAATTAAAATAATGTATTTCGACATGCAAAACTAAAGAAACAAAACCAATAAAAAGATCTTCGGTAAAAATAAAAACGGATCGATAAATACAGAAATAAGTAAATAAATAAATTCTCCTCGTTCGAAACTGCCTCGAGCAATTTTGAAATCATATTATCGGATTTAGGTCAACATCTCCTTCCTCGTCTCCGAGAGGCCACGCTGTTGTTTGTGTAAGAGATGTTCCTTATTAGTTAACCATTTCGCAGAAGATAAGTAGATAATAACTTTCAACCGAGCTGGCTGACATTCACTTAATTTCTTGTTGTTAAGGAGACAAGTAATTCAATAGTTTAAGGCAATCAGGAACATTGTTGAATAATATACGTTTTCATGACTTGTGGAGTCATTCAATCCTGGGGAGGTGTTGTGGGGACCCCGGAAACTCAATGACAAATATTTTTCTAGAATGAAGAGCAAATAAAATTCAGACACATAGTTTTTGTTAGTATCTTTACCCCTGCCATAAAGTTGAGATAGTACATGCAGTCATAGATTAACCATCAAACAAAATAAGCATGTGTGGATTCAGGCCTTTTTTTTTTTATTCAATTTATGTAGAATGCTGACAGAGGTATATATTCTCTGAGTGCTGTCTAGTTTTGCGAGTGTTGTAAAAAGTTTGAATTTGAATGATATTTACAAGATACCAAAAAAAAAGAAAAGAAAAATAAACTTCTATTCAATTAGCGACTTCAAAGATTTTTAAAAAAATTCTAAATCTCGATGTACTATTTTGAATTTTATCCCTGATTACATTATTCAAACAAAATTATGCTAACAATTTTGGAGATGAACTATTTTCATTTTTCAAAGCATTCTCTAGACTAATATCTTCATCTTAGTTGTTTTTATTACCACATTTTGGCTCAAGTTTAATATGTTCTGTGATGTCCTTCAGGTTATTGAATATGTTGGCCTCAGACCCAATTCTGGTCTTCCATCTCTCATAGGCTGTGTCTGCCAATAAGGGGCCACTGCAGATTATTGCCTTATCAAGAGGCCACTTCAGATTCCAGCATTATCTATATTCACCCACTCCATATCTCTGATGCCACACTGTATTCGGTTACATAATGAGATATCCTTTTTGGACTGAAACTTTTTCTCTTTACTTGTTCAAATTGTTAACAATAGCAATCTGCTGTGATTGTCTTGATTTCATTTCATTATATAGAATAAAAAACCTACTCTATTCACTAAGAACTCAATAGGGCAGAGCTTTGGTTTCAATGTTCCTCTTGTCTTCAATTCCAGATTCTTTGAGGACGGAATAAAAGAGTTAGTTCCACAACGTGGTTTATGTGATCTTACAGTTATTTCTAATAACAGTAATTATGCTCTTGACAAAGTAATTCAATTTTTCTTACATTTACATCTTCAAAAAGGTTTTTAGTTCATCTGTAAAAATTCCACGTTACTTTCCAAACAACTCAATACAAAAGACAAAGGATTTTCCTTTCATTTCCTGTCATTGTTTTCTAGCATGCTCTTCTCGTCTAAATTCGCAAGAGCTGCTTTCCTTTTTTTTTTGCGGTTAGGGATGAGCATTTCACTGAACTCACTTACTCAATGTACACTGGGATTTTATTCTTATCTTATTCAGATTCAGAAAAAAAAAAAAAAAAAAGCATGAAATAGTGTAACTGTGAGATTAGTTGGAAAACAACATTAGTACTTACCAGCGGGACATGAATCCAAGTTAGTTTTACACTTGGAATTGTAACTTCCAGCAACCATGATGGCCTGAAAGATGAAAAGAAAAAAATACTTATGAATATAAGACATGAAAAAGCATATTTCAGGGATGAAGATGGGACAGTCAACCATATCATGAACAAAATTAGCTTCGAGGGAATGTAAAAAAAGTCATGGTAAACATCAAGAAAGAATATTTAAGGTACTTTGATAATAACACATCAATAACAGAAACTGCGGAGAATATACATAACCAGTTGAGTGATGCAAATAGAGAAAAGCAAAATATAGGGTTTAAAGTGAACAAAACAAAGACAAAAAGTATTGTTCAATGAGTAAGTCCTGGAAAAGACTATAAGAATAGACAGTGAAGCTGTGGAAGGAAATAAGGAATACATTTACCAAGGTCTTGTGATAAACCTTGGATATTGAACAAGATTAAACATGATCGAGAGGTTTGGCAAAACGTAGGAAAGCCTCATGTCCAATGACATACATAAAAAGCCTGATGATGGTGAATCTCTTTTAGTGCTATACACTTGTGAACTGAACAGATATCAAGCTGTCTACCGTAGTGTTTTGCAAGTGTAATGAGTTCAGAATATACTGTTTGGCTCATTTTTCTGTCCTTGTACCAGACTAAGCAAGGATTAGTAAATTAAACTCACATGCAGTTATATAAGTGTTTAATCCACACTGAATAATG
>OY735217.1:11045528-11053028 GCA_963457665.1 Thysanoteuthis rhombus
AACAGTCTGTAAAGTCCTCTTTTGGTGTTGCCATCAGCTGCCCCTTTGGGCTCTGCTCAATCGGTTTTCTCTGAAAACCTCCTCCTCACTGATGTTGATTTCAACTTTTGGGCAAGTCTATGAGATCCTAATTTTGACGGTAAGGTGGCGACGGGTCTTGGTAATGCAATGTTTCACCACAACAAACGCTGCAAAGTGTTTGTCAAGGTTTGCAACAAGTGTAACAGCTTTTAAAACTTATGATGTTACCATGAATTCATGAGGCTATATCCAAGTGAGCTTCTTCTCTTCTGAGATAAATAATGTTGAACGTATTAAAAATCCCAGTGTTTTGATCGAGGATTATCTGATTTAGCTTTGAGGGGTGTATTCCAATAATAAGGTCTTCAAGAATCCGAAGTCTTTTACGCAGTCAACAAGGGATAATACATGTGTGGCGCTGATGTCTTCCAGATTGTCAAACAAGTAGCCACTATTAAATCCAGAATCCGCGAATGTCAAAGAAGGAATGAATTTTCCACGACAGTACGTCTTCCTTTGCCAGGAGCAATATGAGGACATCGACACGTGAGAGACAATCCCAACAGTAGCTTGCTATTCGTACCAATAACGAGACAGGTGAGTATTTGTAGAAGGTACCTGGGCATATACAGGTAGATGTATTATCTGGGATTTAGAGACGTTGCTGGAAGCATGTCAATTTGTTTATCATTGTTTGCATATACGGATACATTTTTCTACGTCTGACTTCTTAACTTAGATATTATACAAATGCGTTTACACACCTACACATGTAAGCTTGCTCACTAACACATACATGCAACATACACCATACCACACACATATACAAGCATCTTCAATGGCATATTTATTGCGTATATATTTTGTGTGTGATTCTGTTTGTTTTCAGTCTAATTCAGTTTATAGGATTCGTTTAGTTCATTTCAAACCAGATTAGTGACACAAACGGAGCTTAGTGCCAGTGTATGAATTCGAATTAAGCCGTTCGCTAAAAGGATTATCCTAATCCACTCAGTTTATAAACAAATTGACTGTTAACAAGTACAAAATTATTTAATCACTTTCCAATAATGAGAAATGAGAAAAAAATTTACCCACATCGGAATACTATGAGATTGTACTAATATCTCCTCTCTGATAATATTGTACCTACATATCTACCTACCAATCTATCTATCTCAGTCTGTTCTATCTGTCTATTCACTTATCAATATCCGTTCATATCTACCATCCTGTTAAAGCATATCTAGAAAAACTAAGATAGATAAAAAGCAGCTGATATAAATAATTACTCAGCTTGGGCAGGGTCAAAAATGTGTGACACTCAGTGAGCCTTCAACTCACTGACAATGGCTTATGAGATCAACTTGCTAAAAACAACTCCCAGTGGTTCTTTTCCAAGCAGAATAATCACTGCTTAAATACATTTGGTACACCAATGTTTAGTTCAAAGAGGATCTTATTCAGTTTTGAGTAGTTTGTTTTAATAACTAGAGCATAAAGTATCTCAAGTCATTTTGCAGCTAACATTGTACATAACATATAATAACAAGTATTTGGTGTACACTAGTAGGAAAATCCAGGTACCTAGTAGTCAACATGCATCAACATGGATGGCCATGGATAGCCCTTTGACTGGAGAAGTGGTAACATAGTCTCCGCGATAAAGTGGTGGCTGTATGGCCAACATATAAATTAGATGTATGAATAAAATACTATCTCCTAAAGGGCAAAAAAATTCAGAGACAACATTTATTTTTTTGATGGCAAGTTTCATTAGAAATTTTAAAAATACATCATCGTTACCTACAAATGCCTTGCATTATACCAACACTTATACCTCGGATTGACACTAAGTTTAACATATACTACTTGGTCCAAAATAAGACACCCAGTGAGATTTAATGCACTGGGTGGATTATCAATGCTTCATTAATCCACAACTTGTGTTAATCCCTACAATGTCATTGAGTCAAATGGCAAAATTAATCACCTGTAAACAAGTGTCAGACGTAATGGCAGCAGTAAGACATGCACGGCATGAGCCTACTAATTGCACCCATGTGCCCATTAAGGAAATCACATAGATTTAGATATAAATATATATATATATATATATATACGACACGTGCCATGAGTAATAACTTGGGGTGAGCAGTCACCCAGCTTGAATAAAATAAATTGTCAACAGAAGCCTCTACATGCCAGGAATCTAAAATATACAGTGCTTCCCAGAACTTCAAGACCACCCTGTATTTACTTGGCTTTCATGGCTTACGTCAAATTTATGTTCATGTGTTGGTTTAAATGATTTCAGTCCAAATCCATTGCTCAAATGGAATAAAACAGTTATTCTACTCCCATTTGTATGTTTTGCGAACAGAGCAGCCCTTATTTTTTAATCGGACTGGTTGGAGAGCACACGACAATCCTTTTCATCCAGTTAACATTTCTGATGCTGGTCTCCTGAGGGTGAACACATCTTTTCTTGTTCCTAAAAGACCTGTGAGTTTTAAAATTGACAATTGCTGTCTTACTAAAACCATTATTTGCACTAATTTTGTCTTCTAAATATCCTTCTATTTTGGGTGTGCTAGACCTGGCTGAGAGATATTCTTTTTCTTATTTTATAGGTAACAAAATAACCAATTTAATCCTTAAAACTGACTATCCAGAAGACAAAATGTGAATGAATTTTGCCTAGCTGGTCCAGGGAATCTGATACAATAATTTCGTACGATAAAAATGTCAGATACATTCATTCCAAAAAATTAATTTTCTTTCCATTTGTGGTCTCGAACCTTTGGAAAGAAGTGTATTTCAACCAATAGAACTAGAGTGTTGCTAAAGGTAATAAAAAATAATGCTTAAATTCATGTTACGGTTTCACAAGTTTGAGGGCATTGATTAATCCTCATTGGATAAATTTTTGAAAGAAATTAAATCTTATCAATATTATTCAGAGACCCATCTTTCCATATGGTAGACATATTTCAGATATGTTTGATATCTATTGAAATGTCATAGATATATAACCGCCAATCTTTTTTCTATGAAGTATCTTCATCGTGAAAAAAATTCACTTATCAATGAATAGATACCAAAAGTTTTATTTATATTCATAAGTTGAATTATGGTAGATTTTTAAAAAAAATGCACTGGAAATTTTCTAGTTGATTTTTACATTATTTTTTTCTTTTGATAGATGTTAGCACAAGATTCAAAAACAAATAATTTTGTAATGGAAGAAAATAGTTTTAAATGATATGTTTCAGTTTTGGATTTTTTTATAGATTTGCTATTAGCTTACAGAAATAGATATCAAAACAAACCCTCCCTTAATCCACTTGGGGGATGGAATGTCTGTTCAAACCTCTGACTTTTGTAAGCTTCAATAAGAAAGTGAGACAGCTAGCTAGCTTTTTAGGAATGAAAGATTTTTCATTGTCTTCATCATGTTATCAAATCTAACATGTGTTCTTTATATAAATACTTACATCAAATATACTGAGGTTAAAAGGCACAGAAGAACTTTGCTCGATGAAAGATGAAAATAATTACTATTTACTGAATTATACATTGATTTAGAGCATCAAGTTAAAAATCTAGGATGAATAGAGATTTTTACTCTTCTTTAAATTATCAACCTACATTTCCTTTGCACATGGATTGAGGCAGACCCTGTTGCACATAGTGACCCAGTACTTGATTCTGGAGCCCTCACATAGTGGAACTGTGAGCTCCAAGTCATTGGATGAGCCAACCATTGGTTGGCTGGTGGGCCTTGACATTTAACCTGCCTGAGTCCATGGTTCAGTGATGGACGAACGAACGAACAAACCTTAATGATTCTCCTCATTGGTAGGCAGCTCCTACCTCGGCTATGCAGACAGCCAGTCCCTGATATATGCATGTATGTAAATGTCTATACTGGATCGTTCTTAGTACAGCATACAAATCTTGCAGAAAGTGACTGTGTATCTACCATTTTGGTGGGGCCCGGCACCAAAGTTAGGATAGCTTCAACAAACACTTCTTTTCATTTACATATACATATAATATTACTTACTAATCAATCAATATATATATTTGCATAAATAGATATATGTATATAATGCTATCAGTAGTAGGTTTTGTATGCATTTATAAATACATATGTGTATATACACACACACACACATATATATATATATATATATATATATATATATGTATGTATGTATGTATGTATGTATGTATGTATACATACATGTCGGTGATTATGCCCATTTACATATGTATATATATTCCTTTGTTTTGATATAAAGGAGCAATAAAATTTCATGGTCCAATCTATTGCTCATTTGAATCGTAAATACTGATTTATGATATATACAAACAAAATGTGTGCTTATATACATGTATATATATATATATATATATATATATATATGCATAAATGTATATATTAGTAATCAACCAGCGTATATCAAATTCTATGAAATATTATAATGTATCAATGCGTAGTACTTATAACATATATATATATATATATATATATATATATATATTGAAATTCATATATATATATATATATATATATATATATATATATATATATATGTACACATATATATACATATTTATATTTAGCGAGAGATAGATTGATAGATACAGATACACACACATACACATGTGTATGCCTGAAAGTAGATTTCCCTGAGGAGACAACAAAAGTCTCTGATATCTCTGTGACCAACCTTCACAGCCGTAAGAAGTACTTGATAAAAAATATCTACATTGATTTTTCCAGCTCACCAAGAAAATAAAGAATAGACGTGACTATCAAGGAAGAATAAATGGAATAGTACAAGTTTGATGCAAAATTACAATCATCAGCAGCAGCAGCAGCGTGAAGATCGTATGATCAATGGTCATCATATTGGTTCTGGCGACATAGTATGTACTTAGGCTCACACATTCTCTGGTGATCTGGTTTTGAATTCAGTGTTGTCCTTCTCCTAGACTGTCTGTCTCCCAAGGCAATGAGAGGCCTCATCGAAAGGCTGGCAAAAGGAACATTGTTCACCAGACCCGAACAGTGCACTCTCAACTGAGCGAGAGTAGAAGTCTGTCTGACAGGAGATAACGTGGTCAAGAGGGGTTTGAGGACTAGTGGGTCCTTTGGGTGCGGAGAAAGGGTGCAGGATGTTGAACATTTTCAACAAAGGTGCCCACTCCCATCAGATCAAACCGACACTGACCTACAAACTATCAATCAAATCACATGAAGGTGACTGGTTGTCTGGTGTGACAAGCTATGAATAAATTATCATCATCCATCCAAACCAACTGCTGGACAAAGGCCTTTACCAATTCCCCCCCTCCCCATGAAGATTGTATGGTTCATGATCATGTTGGTTCTAGAAGGTAACGGCTACCTGGGCTCACATGTTGTCATTATTTTCTGATGAGCTAATTTTGAATTCCTCTCAAGGCAGTGCATAACGTGGCAAGCCAGGCAGGGAGAGAGAGCAATGTTCCTTGGATGCTGAGTGAGAGTTGGGGTGTCTGTAGAGCAGGAGACCTAGTGGGGGATTTTGCGGACCAGTGGCTCCGGAGAGAGCAGTGAAATGGTCCTGGGCACTGAACTCATTATGCGAAAAACGGCCCACTCGCAACTGATCAAGCCAATACCGATCTGCTAAAGTTCAATCAAATTATGCTAAAGCCGCTGGTTGTTTGGCGTGACAAGCTATAAATAAATAAATAATAATCAGTCATTTAGCTCCCATGCTGGAAATAGGCCTTTCCCAACTCCCCAAGATCATATGGTCATTTTGGTTCGGGGAAAGGCAGTGGCTAATTGTCATTTTCTGGTGTGCTGGTTTTGGATTCAGGGTTGTCCATTTTCCTTGACTGGTTGCCTCCTTCAAGTGGAGAGGGCAGTCTGCCTTACATCTCACGGGGGATATAAGAGGTTGTTTCATGGCTTTCCCCCCACACATATTATCTCTCTCTCTCTGTCTCTCTCTCTCTATATATATATATATATATGAATATATAAAGATTGTTCATGGGGGGAACACATGTCATTCAAATGAAAATGGGCTTCTTGTTTACAAGAGAAAAACATATTGCCAATGGCTGATGAGTGTAAGGCACAAAATGCTGACATTCAGCTGATTTTTTTTTTTTCCCAGTCTATATCTGCTTTTTCTGTTTCTTTCAATGTAACAATCATGATATCAAGAAATCGATACATGATCTAACAGAATGATTTTCTTCAATTGTTTACTCCATTCATGTTGTCCAGGCCAAATGCTACATTCACCTTGTAATAATAGGTGATCATTTCAAATAGAGTTCCAATATGATATAACGCAATTTATAATCATTCTGTTGAGTCAAATATCCATTTCTTAATAACATATATATATATATATATACATACATACATATATACATACATACATACATACATACATATATATATACATACATACATACATATATACATACATACATATATATATACATACATACATACATACATATATACATACATACATACATATATACATACATACATATATACATACATACATATATACATACATACATATATATATATATATATATATATATATATATATATATATATATATATATATATATATATATATATAGAACTTGTCTCAAATATTTGGATTACTGGATATTTTGCTTCCAATCTAGTTTTGAGAGTCAAGAACAAGAACATTACTCAAGATGAACCAATTTTTTCCAATCAAAATAATAATGCTTGCATTTACTCATGTTTCTGGTTCTCAAAACTAGAAGATCCCCCCCCCCCCGATAGGATTCAATCGTTGAATGAGAAAACAAGGTAGTTTTTTTCTGTATCATTTTGAAATCTGAAAAGTCAACTCACATTGCATACATAAGAGTTGCCAAAGTAAGTAAGTTAATTTGGATCTTTTCCAGCACAAGATTTCAAACTGACCCTTTTGGCAATAAAAACAGATTTTGTCTTTGTTTAAATACTTTTGAAAGGTACTTTTTATTCAAACAATAATTTATTTATATAAAATGTACTGCTATATTTAACCCATAGGAACCCAACTTGACTCTGGTGTAACACCAACTTTAGGCATACTGGAAAGTCTCTTCTATAGCTTTCCAGAATTTTTCATCTCAGTGAGTGTACTAATTGACATCTCCTGAACATCATTTATGGGTAAATTTTATTCCCCAGGCAGGCAGACAGGTTCTTTCCACTTAAAAAAGATTAGCATAACACACTTCCCTTCTCTGTTCCTCCCACCACATCTGGCCTTGTGCCATACTCAGGAAAGCTTAGTTTATAAAAATTTATTGTCACTCGCAGCCAAGCCTGTCAGTGGGTTCAATGTGTATTTAGAGAAAGGGCGCCTTAGGCTCTGTGTTTTTAATTGTAATGCCGAGATTGGTCTCCTCTTCAGGAGGATTAACAGGATT
>OY735217.1:11055528-11060528 GCA_963457665.1 Thysanoteuthis rhombus
TTGGAGGCCACAATCTTTGGGGTCTTTTCAAATAACCCTTCCCCTCAGTTATGCCTCTGTCTATATATCTTCATCTATATCTATATACTGATGCTTCCCTCATTTCTCTCGCCCTCAGCTGATGTCTTCCCTTTTCTCATGTGCCCTGTCTCTGTCTCTCTCCTGGGATGATGCTTTTCCCTGCCTATTCCCAGCTCTTTCCCCCTCTCTCTCTCTTCTTCTTTCCTTTGTCTCTTTCCTCGCTCTCTCTTTTTTTTCCTTTGTCTCTTTCCTCGGTTAATCCTTTCCTCTCTTTCTTGCACTCTTTCCCCTGATGTCCACTCCTCTCTTTCTCTCTGTAACTCTCTCTCTCTTTCAGTCTTCTCATCTCACTCAAGTTTTCCTTTCTCTCTTTCTCTCTCTTTCTCTCTCTCTCCTGGAGTGTTCTATTCAACCTCTCCTCATTGTCTTTCTCAATGACTCTTCATCTCAGTCTCAGCCCCCCCCCCATCTCTCCTTCGTCTCTCTTTCCTTTTCTCTCTCTACTTACCTCCCTTGGCTATTCAGTAAATTTATCAATGCATGTACGAGTCTACTTGATGGCTTCTGGGACAAATAAGCGGTGTTCAGTTACGGACTGGGTTTTTGAATGATTCCTTGGGCAAACTGGCATTTTCTCAGAAGAGACACACTGCACTATCTTTCTATTCAATCAGCACAAGATTTATCTCTATATCTGAGCATGTTTGTGTGTGTGTGTGTGTGTGTGTGCAAAAACTTTCAAACTATTCCAATCAGTAAAATTCTATCTATTTATCTATCTATCTATCTGCGTGCAGTCAAAGTTAGTCGTTCATTTTATATCATTTCTATATTTTCCTTTGTCTATATTTCATTATCATCATCTCTTTCCTTCTATTTCTGCCTTCAGAAAGTTGTGACTGATTCTTTTTGAGCTCATTTGGCTATCTTCTTTCCGTTATTCATTCAAAATCATTCTTTCTTTCTTTCTTTCCTTCTCAACTTTACAAGTTTACCAGCAAGTTTTCTTTCTGTCTTTCTTTCTTTCTAGATTTCTTTCATTTCAATTTTACCGCAGATCTTTCTTGTTTTCCGTCCTTCCTTCCATTCCTTCCCTCTATTCTTCCTCTCCTCCTTCCATTAATTTTTCTCTTTCCTTTGACCCACTTTCCTTCCTCCCTTCATTCCTTCCTCCCTCCATTCCTACCCTCCCCATTCCTTCCTTTAATTCCTTCCTTCCTTCCACCCTCATTTCCTTCTATCCCTCCCCCAACCTCCATTCCTTCCTTCTTTCCTTCACCTCTCCATCCCTTCCTTCCTCCACTGCTCCGTTCGTTCGTCCGTTCCTTCCTTCCTTATCCCTCCATTCCTTCCTTCTGCCCTCTTTTCCTTCTTTCCCTCCTCCAACCCTCCATTCTTTCCTTCCTCTCTCTCTCTCTCTCTTTATTCCTTCCTTCTTCCCTCTTCATCCCTTCCTTCCTTCCTCCCTCCCTCCATTCCTTCCCCCTCTCCCTCCCTATCTCCTTCCTTCCCCTCCTCTCTCCCTCATTTCCTTCCTCCTTTATTGCTAGATGCCTGTTTCCCACTTTCGTAATCTCAGGAGTCCTCTTTTTCTTTATCTCCCTCTTACCGTTCATATTTGCTCATTTCTTCTTCTTTTCCCCGCTTTCCTTCAGTCAATGCAATATATTGACGCTAAAAGAGTCGATAACTCCCAGATAGTGACAGGCACCGCAGGGCAGAGAAAAAAAAATCGGCTAAAACGAGGAATAATAGTAATAAAAATAACAATGCAAAGAAGTGAACAATCATTTGTAAGTTGTGAGGAGTCGAAGACGTTTGCACCAAAGCGGCAGCCATATTGATTTCTACAGAACTCAAAATTCGGAAAAAATATCAGTAAACAAAGAAAGAGAAATCAAGGGGAACAGAATTTGAGTGAAAAGGAAAGCATCCAACTGTGCAGCAGTAAAAATGCATCTTCCAAAAGCCAAACATAGTAGGTTCAATCCCCATTAACCTACAAATTATTTCGGCTGGTATTTCCATCTTTTTTTTACTTTTTCTTTGCTTTACTAGAAAGACCATGAAAGCGATATAAAATGACGTATAACGATTGGTTGGAAAGCAATTGGTAAACATGGAGACATACCAAAAAGCAATTTGCAAAACATGCTTAAAACGTAAGGTATACAATGAATGAATGATACCTGCTATGACGTAAGGAGCTGGGGGACAATTGCAACAAAGGACGCTCGCAGAGAGCCTCATTCTTCCAGTCAAAAACATTCTAGGATAATGACACTCATACCGTACATACACAATTCGACCCCTACCATCAGGAGGACAGTAGATACATTCAACGTCTGCAGCTGTTGAAAAAAAAAAGTGTTTGAGAGGCATGAAAATACTTTTTTTTTCATGAGCTGAATTTTCGTCGTACTGTCCTCATCGCTTGCATGAGTAAATCTAAACCTACGTAGTTTTAATCACTGTTCTGTTGACTTCGACATGGCATGGCTAGCGTGTGTCAGTGGGTCTAGCTAGCACATGATGTTCTATCACGGCTGATCAGGTTTGGGACGGTTGAAATTATTCATTAAAAAAGGTTTTTAAAGTTTATTGTGATTCTAGGATGTCTTTTTACAAATTAGCACATGGTGTTCTGTCACGGCTGATAGGATTTTGGAACGGTTCTCTCCATGTTATGTTGAGCATAATTCTCTCTTGTGCACATTGCATGGTTTCATGTTCATGGGTTAGTCTTTTGGTTAGGTTCCATAGATGACTACTCAGAGAATGCTTAGTTGTACATTCTTCTTTTGAGCACTAACGGGATTTTCTTGTTTTTGAAGGTTGGGCTCTCAAAGATGGGGACACTGACTCGCATGTAATTAAATAAATACCTATTCCCAAAGTACTACGCTGAGACAAAAGGCCTAAGTTAATTGGTGAAATTTAATGAATATTCAACAAGTTGCAGACATCCCTGATTAATACTACAACTGTTCCCAGGGTTTGGGGTCAATTGCAACTTCTAAATTCAAGTCAAATAAATATTGTGAATGATATCTAATTAGCAGATACATTCAATGTAAGAAGATTTTGGTTCGTCTGGTCCAAAATTATCCTAGAAATTGAAAGAAATGCAAAAAAGTGTTGCAACAGATGTGAAACCTTGAAACAAATAAAATTTATTGGAAACATACACGAACAATATGAAAAGCAATACTAAAAATAACCCTAAAAGATAGAGGAATATTGATCTTAGTGAGAGCAGATTAAATTGAAAGATACACAAATAATTTGATCACAAAAATGGAGACTAGCTGGACACATAACGGGAATGATGGATAATATTTGGTGCAAAAGGTTAGTCGATTGGTGCATAATATATAGCAAACGCTGTAAGAGAGGACAACACTTAAATTAGGGAAATGAAAGAGAAAGGTTTGCTGGTAAAACATGGCCGAGGTTCGCACAGTCAGAGTTTTGGCATGGAAGGAAAATAGAGAGGCTCTTGTCCAGCAGAGGACACGATGATGATGATGATGATGATGATGATGATGGCGGCGGCTTCTCAGCAGATATTTTTCCTCTCTCCACTGTATTCTACATCAACAATAACTCCTTATCACGTCCAGAAGAAAAAAAAACGGTTTTTCGATCTTCCAACAACCCCAATACATTTTAGAGGATAGTTCAGTTTGCATGGTAAGTTTCTGCTAAATCGATTACTTTGTAAGCGTCCATTTTGTTTTACTCAGGCTTTTCAAGTGATCACTGCCTGACAAAAGGCGACAGACATATCAATAATCACCCCAAATGTTTCCGAACTTTTCCAAATCACAGCGCCCTTGGTGCTCAATGTTTTTGCAAGGGTGCCTTACGTTAAAAAAAAAAATACCAAATAGTTCCATTCACCTTCATTGGTCTCTGCTTATAGTTCTGGTCGTATCATCATGTCCGCCATACTTCTCAACACTCAATAAGAACATTTGTACGAAGAGAAAGGCTACAAGTTTAATGTAAAAAAAAATACTTAATTCAAATAAATAAATAAATGAAAAAACTTACTATTCATAATCAAATTATCAAATATCCCACTGTGCCTCTGGGAGCTAACCGCAGCTCCCCCCGGGTACTGTAGTGCACACTTTGAGAATCCCTGAATCACTCCCCCCCTTCTCCAATTTTTCTTCTCAATTACCCCCAACACGGCATCCAGCAAAAAGATCTTGGTTTGTATTAAGTGACTAACCAAATCTGTTTTAACCTCTTCATAGGAAGCTCACAGAGTTCGGGTGACGAAATCTTGTTCTCACAGAGATTAATTTCGGGCACCCTGGAAACGAGCAGTGTCATGTCGGGGCGTCGTCATGCATCGGCAATTACTGTATTGGCCGACCATTATAGAATAGTACTTGTGTATCTTATCGGCTGGAAAACTAAGTAACACATGTAATGGTTGTTTACCCTTTTGGGACGTAGGAACAATGTTCCACTGATTGAGTTGAATCGCCACTTCAAAAAAAAAAAAAATTACGATCTGATCTTATTAGAATATGTCAGCTGTCATAGAATTGACTTTATGCCAACAATGAAGGAAATGGTGGAAAGTGGGGGTAAGCGGGAACACAGCGTATACCTACTTCTCTATTTCTGAATTCAAAACAGACAGGAAATGGTCCATATTTTTTTAAATATATTTTTTCGTTTTTTTTTTTTTTTTTGAATATTCTTTTCTTCAGTTCAAAACAGACCGGAAATTGTCCATATCTTTCAAGAATTAATTTTTTTCTAGTTCTTTTGAATATTTATTTTCATTTCATTAAATGAAGTATCAACTCTTTAAAAAATGACTACATATCCATCTCAATTATATTAGCTTTGTACAGAAACATTTGCATTGACTAATACTGATGATGATTATCATTATTACTTTTCGGTTGTAAATAGCGTTTGGTCAGTAAATAAAGAATAAGTCTTGATGGGATTCG
>OY735217.1:11065528-11160528 GCA_963457665.1 Thysanoteuthis rhombus
GAAAGACGACAGAAGTGAATAGAAGTGAAAGAGTATTTGGTTGCGATACCCGTTCCTCTAAAAATATTCGCATAAAATAATAAACTAAAGAAGGAAGGAAGGAAGGAAGGAAGAATGAGGATCGAAGATGCTTCATTACGTCACTCTTTCATGGGCAGCTTCAAAAAGACTATCCAAACGAAAGAGTAGAGGAAGAAAGATGGAGAAGAATGTGTAACCATATTTACTCGACTCATTCATTGAGCTTTGTGTGGTACAAGGTCAGGCGAGGGAATTCATAGGATCGAAAAATTGCATTACATCAATCTTCCAAAAGGGTGGGGGCTTGTTTTTTTTGAACATGGGCATTTGGAATACTCGGGGCCCACTGACCCAAGCATTCATGGAGCCTTAAGCAGAATTTGATTTTGGGGACCCCACCGCCTTTCGGATTCCTCACTGGCTTTTGGGGCCCCACCAACTCTTGAGTGTCCTATAGCGGTCACCGGGCCCTCAGCAACCGCTTAATTGGCTTTTGCCCCAGACCGGATCCAGGGATATTGGCTTTTTGGTATTTACTAATCTAAGTGTTACACGACGGAAAAGAAAAGAAACTATGTGAAATGATTGTATTCCGCAAACTTCTGACAGGGGGTGGGGGTCTGTCTACTTTCAAAATCAGCTTTTGAAATACTTACTTGTTGATATTCATCTATCTGAAATTTGGTCTGGCACAAGACCAGGAGTAAAAAGGAACAAGGTGGTAAAGGGTATTACCCCAATTTTCCAAGGTAGTGGGAGTCTTGCGAATCAGTATTTGACATTGTGGGTTTTTTACCTGGGCTCGAACCCCGATCACAACGGAAAATGCGTCAGTATTTCAGTTACTAGGCTGGCCACAGAAATGCTTACTAACAAGAATTGCTATTTGGTATCTTCAAACCAAAATTGTCAAAATATAGTACTGAAAAATTTAATTGGTTACGAAAAGAAATATTTAGGTAACGAAAAGAATTTGGGGAATATAATAATTCCTTACACACGACTGATACGATGCAACATAAACATACATAGACAGTAGACAGAAAATTTATATTTTAATTCATTCTTCAGGCAAGTTTAGTCTGATGATGGATTTCGAATCATTGCATTATTATTTCTTACACTGTAACTACTCAATTTCGTCCGAAGATCACACAAATTTGGTCTTGTGCAGCAAAAGAAATTTGGCAACACGACCTCTAATATTTGTACTTGAGGGACAGAGACGATAAAGGAAGAGTCAGGCCACTGGTGTTCCTAGGGTTAGAGTCAACCCCTGTGTTGCAAATTCCAAAAGAATACGCGCTAAATGGACCTAAAAATATGTCAAAAACGCCAAAACGTGCTATAAAGAAATAGTATAAGCCTTTTTATGGCTATTTTCAAAGTATGAAAATGGCTAGATTCGTCTGAAAGCGGTAGACGGTTAAATTTTGTGCTGCGAAAACATCATGGTGTCGTCCAGGGTGTCATACATTGGCCATTTATCGAACCTTGCACCCAGAACCGTAAAAATAAATGAATGAAAGATGAGGAAAAACGAAGGATTGAAAAAACGATCGTTGTATTCATAACATGTGAAAAAAAAAATTACAGGTTTCCCAGCGATCTGAAAGTAGAGCGTTCCTACAAAAACCTTTCGTAAGAAGAAATGGCGTTAAGCTTCGGTCGCATTTTCTAGAGCGTTCGACAACGATCGATTCCCTCTCAATGGAAATCAGTTGTCAGTTCGTGGAAAAAATTGATTATTAAAAGAAAGGGCGAAAGGGAAAGAAAGAAAGAAAGAAGGAAAGAAAGAAAGGAAGAAGAAAAAGAATGGGTAGCATGAATAGAAGAATAAATGAGAACGTTTGTTGTCTTGCATCTTTTACAAAATTTGAAAGATATAATGAAGAACGAACAAAAGGAAGGCTGGAAGGAAAGGAAGAAAGGAAAGGAAGGAAGAAAAAGAGAAAGAAAAGAAAGAGACGAAAAAAGGAAGAAAAGAAGGAAAAAAAACAAGAAAGGAAAGGGAAGAAGGTAGAGAGAGAAAGAAAAGAAAGAGAAGAAAAAGGGAAAGAGAAAGAAAGAAAAACTAGTTCAATTTTAGAGAAATCCCTGAATTCATATTCGAATTATATTCGGGATTGTTAATTTATTCTCATAACAGGATCATTATTTGAAGTCTTCATTTAAATGCACTTCCTTATTCTCTCCCCTGAATATTTTTTTCACGTATCTGCACTGCATGACCGTCAGTTTAAACCTGTTGCGTCTCTTGTTATTTTCAAGCTCCCATTTATGCCATATTTTTTGCTTTTTGCCAGCTTTAACCTTGATATCCTGAAAGGGGAGTGCGTTTCCTTTTTCATCAAATAATTATCATCATCAGCCTTAGAAAATGTCAACCGAAACTGTCACCAACATAAGTTTCTCCCAATTTTTAAGGTGGTCTGTCATGGTTATGTACATATATATCACGCACAACAGGTCGCGCTACATGGTTGACAATTTATAAAATCACTCCTTACTATTCCTTGAAAAAAATTTGAAAAAAAAAATCAAAATCAAAATAGTTTTTTTTTGGGGGGGGGGGTAAGTTTACAATGTAAGTTGATGCTAAAATGATTCCTAGTTTGTGTCTACTTGAAAAAAAAAACGGGCTTTTTAGTGATTACTGACTAACAAAAGGCGACAGAAGTATCTCATCCTTTGATCATCCCCCTCCCTTTTGGGCGATATTTTAATTGATCCTCCCCCAATTTGACATGCTGCCGAAAGACAGTCGCGTAACGGTTTCTGTTGAGTGACTAAACAGACCTGGTTTTCTTTTCTTCTTTTTCATCATCATCATCATCATCATTATTATGATTAACATTATTATTAATTACAGTTATGCCTGGGGCGAAACATTCAGAGAAGACGTAATGAAGGAGGATTTGAGAAAATTGAAGGAAGAAGGCAATATCGTTCATTCAGACGGAGGAAGAATGCTGCGAAGAGGGGCTTCAAGAACGGGAGAGGCAGGGGTGGAGAAGCCATGTTGTCATGAATCTGCGAATTCGTGTTTATGTTTGGGTGCATACAAAAATTCCAGCTGCGTGAATGGATAAAAAGGAAACGACGTTGCAAGGGAAGTGCCGCGAGAGAGCTCTGTGGCAAATGTCTGCGACTGGAAACTACGAGTCTTGGAAGTACATATCTCCATTCGGTTGAGCTGAGGTGTATCCACCAGGGTCTCAGAGAGGGGAATTATAGTCAGTGCATTGGGCCATAAGGACCCACAGGGCAAAGGAAGGGACCTGAGACTTTCTTGGTTAGAGCAGTATATCGGAACTTCGAAGTCGATAAATACGTCCATTAAGGGTTGACTATCTTTTATCGGGATGTGAATATAGTATGGCGTGTTACAATGGTTGTCTGATGTTATCCTGTTGGAATAGTTGAAAGACGAGGATGTTTGCGCTGTATATATGGATAGAAGAAGAACACAGCTTGGCACTGCCTTAGAAAATTCCTCTCGGACGCCCTGATATCAAGTATGAGTCAGAGACCGGAATGAGAGTGAAGAGCCTCTGGCTTTTGAATCAGAACGAAACTAGCTTATTCACGTAACTACTGCTTTTTATAACTGTTACAGAACGCAAGATGGTGTAAATATTAACATCATTATATTTAGAAAAGGACTGTAAGTCGGTGGAACAGAGGGAACGGAAAACGCACAGACACACACATATATATATACAAACATAGATACATACACACACACACACATATATATACATACATACACACATATACATATATATATGTTATATATATATATATATATATATATATATATATATATATATATATTAGTATACATGTTCCCATGAAGTGTCATCAGTGGTAGCAGAACTTGTGTCAGATCTTTTCCAACTGCGTTTACCGTCCCATGGGAACCAGTCAGTTTGCTCTTTGATCAATCTGTTCTCATCCTTTCTTGACAAGTGTCTCTCCAATCTCCATTTTTGTTGTTAACTATTTGCATACTATCCTTCACCACAGTCTTTCCTCTCGAAGAGCCATGGAAAGAGCATATATATATATATATATATATATATATATATATATATATATATATATATATATATATATATAAAAGGATTCACACATAGAAATGGTAGAATATAAAGTACAAGAAATAAATACATATTTACCCGCTAATCAAAATCGTTCCAATGAAAAAAAAAAACCTTTATAAGTCGAGCAGAAGAATATGTTGACTGCCTCTATAACGACTCGCAGCAAAAACAAATCGTGGACGTTATTTTCGTCACTTGCTTTTCAGCATAAAAGGAAAAAGGGCGTAAAGCGAACTCTTAAGAAGTGGAAAATACCAATAATGATAACTACGAGACCAATTTAACATAACCTCAGAGTGGAGATTGAACCACTCACTAGAAACTTATCAGAGAGGAGGATCAAAAGAACAAAAACATTTCTCTATTCAGTGAAAGGAGTGTGTGTGCAAAATGTCAAGCTATAACTATGAATGGTTAGGGATGAGTTAAGTCCAGATACATAAATTCACTGATATATGGATACAAATAGACGAGTACATACATATGCATGTCAGAACACATGAATAAGCTACACCCAGCAACAGTGTATAAAACTGTCTGTTGTAGGTAGCGATGATTAATAATGACAATGAGCGTTGAATGAAGAAGAAGAGCGAAAAATATGAAGAGATAGATTATGATAAGGAAATGACTACGATGAAAGGAAGGAAGGAAAGAAGGAAAGAATGAAGGAAAGACGGAAAAAGAAGAAGGAATAGTCTCGGAGGAGTAAATATGCACAACGGAGAGAAAGTTGAATAATGAAGAAGAAAATGAAAGAGAGTGGCCTGTCGATATTGTGTGTAGAAGCAGCAGAAATGTATGAGAATTGAGAGAGATTGGATAAAGAAAGAAGGAAGGGATGAACGAGAAAAATCAATGCGAAAGACAAAGAGGGAAGAAGAAGAAGAAGAAGAAGAAGAAGAAGAAGAAAGGAGGATAGAGAATAAATAGTTCAAAAAGCAAAAGAAAAGGGAGAATCGGGGAAAAAGATGCAAAATAAGAAGTGGATGAAGAAGGAGAGAAAGGGCAGCAAAAGAAGGAAGGAGAGAAAAAAAAGAAGAATGGAAAATGTTCCGAACAAAAAGATAGGCGAGAAAAAGAGGTGAAAGAAGAGAGAAAAATGGCAAAAGAAGAGAAAGAAGAAGAAATGGACTAGATAGAATGATGAATGAAAACACTGGTGAAGAAAAGAGGTTGAAGAAAAAAAATAGGAGTAGGAAGAGAAAAGTTAGAAGAAGAAGGAAGGAAGAAAAGAGAAACAGAATGGAAAAAAGTGATGAATGAAAGAGAAAACGAATAGGAGGTGTGCTTGGTGAAGAGAAGATAGTCATAGATGGAGAAAATGAACGAAAAAGAAAGAAAGAAATATTTATTAAAAAAAGAGAAGAAAATCGGATACGAGAAAGAAAAACTACGACAATAGTTGCAATACAGAGTCAGAGGCGTAGTTGTGTAGGAGAGGACTACTTGAAAACACCCCGGGCCCCCCAATGGAGAGAGCTCTCAAACGCTTTATAAATAGTAGTTCACCTACTGAGTTTGTACTGACAAATCTCACTATATGTTCGAAGGGGCCCCTCAAGCACCCCTCTTCCTCGAACCCCCAACCCTCCAAATCTCTAGCTACGATTGCATTTTACATCTTTATCAGTGCTTTTCTTTCATCTTTTTTTCATTCCATTTTTTTTTCATTCATTCTTCCATTTCTTCGTTCGTTCGTCGATTCATTCGCTCGCTTGCTTGCTCGTTGTGTGCAAACTCGATTAGCGCATCTTTCACGGCAAACATATTTCCTTAATTAGGGCAAAAGCAGCAAGCAAACCACACAGGGTTATGTACACATAAACGTGATTTTTACACCGCTCTAGCCCGAGTTTTAACAGGCAGCTGCTGCCGCTGCCTCTAAAAAGATAAATAAGTAAATAAATAAAGAGAAACGAATAAAATGTAACTCAATGCATCAGCGAACAAAAATTAAGCGAGCAGACGACACTGACTGCAACAAAATGGCGGCAAAGAAAAATATTCCCTAATCGTCTGCGTATTTTCTGACTCGAAAAAGCCATTCCCCGAAGATTTTGACTTCAGTGATTTGGCATTTAATTACTAACATGAAAAGAACTCTTCGGAGACAATGTGTATTTGAACATCACAGTGCTGCAATAATGATGGGGTTTTAAAAGTGGTTGCGATCTGCATAGGAATTCGTGTCACTGATAACTATCGGTGTGTGTTGTGCTCGTTTAGGATACAGGTTCATATCTCCGAAGATAGAATAATACACTGATGAGATTATTACGCCCCAGTAGTTTATGAATCAAAAAGGTTTTTACGAGTTGCGAAGATTTTCCTGCACTGTCTCTGTCTCTCTCTCCCTCTCTCTGCCTCTATCTCAGTTCCTCTCGCCCCACTAGTTTATGAATCAAAAAAGATCTTTTACAGGTTGCAAAGATTTTTCCTCTCTGTCTCTGTCGCTCTCACCCTCTGTCTCTCTCACCCTCTGTCTCTGTCTCTCTTTGTCTCTATCTGCGATTGTATGCGCATATCTTGAAGAAAACATCTACTAGCAAAAGGAGAGGAGACAGACGAAAAAGACATTGTAGTATGTATTTTTACAATACTGACGTGTCGGTTGCTTATTTAAACATATGTTTGGTGTACAACAGCCGACTTTACCAACGGATTCTTCCTTTTTTTCTGCAAGTTTAAGCCATTGAATTTCAAAGATATTTGTGCTTGTGTGGCTTCGTATGACAGACATCAACCGACAGAAAAACGTTGATGGAGATAGAAAAGGGAGGGAACTATTTGGAAATGTCTTCTGGGCTCCCGATAGAGGAGACCCTAAATCTTAAATAATAGTTCATCCTTTGTATTTCAACTGAAAATTTTTGCTTAATATTAGGGGTGCCGCTACTGAGCCAAGCTTTTCAGTACCCCCGAATCTTTAGCTACATCCCTGGATAAAAGTAGAATCAAGAGAAGACTGAAAGTTGAATTTTTCGTACCAACTCCAGCAGTCAGTGTTCGAATCCAGGTAGAAAGTCAAAATTTTGAAAGCAGGTTTTCAAAGCAGGCGTGTAAGCAGACAGGCATGTAGGCATTTCCCGTGTGAGAGATTGGCGGAACACGATCTTCTGTCCTTGCATGCCAACCTCTGCTATGCACTTAGTAAATATCTGTAATCTTTCAGACGCACAAACGCTCATAGATAGATTCAGTGCATCGCTGTGGTGTGATGGTTAGAAAACTGGTTTCAGAGATTATAATTACTGATAAAGGAGTTCAATCTCCATTGGGTACCGCCTGCTAACTTAGTAAATAACTAGATAGAATCTATTGAGTGGCTTCGAAACCGGGGATCTCAAATCCCAGGGTGTCCACTAGATAACGCTCGAGACTCAGCAACTGAGTTACCCCAAAACCTGACATCTCGATTCTTGTGATAGAGAAACAACATGATCCATCGCCAAACAACAACATCATCAATTTGAACGAACCTGTACCATTTATTAGAATTAATCTTTCGAGACACTGTTCCATTATTAATTCTTTTGAAATGGAAAAACTCTCTGTGTAAATTCAATGGTAAAGAAAAGGCCTGATATCGAACACTCAATAAAAATAAAAGATGGACTATAATTGCGACTACCAGTATTTAGCCACGAGCATTTTTTCGGGATACTGAAATAAAAGTAACGAAAAGTTAGGTCTGGATGTCAAGCGCTCTCCGCTGGCTTTCCAGACATCGTCAGAATATTCCCTGTAATTCTCAGCCTATTGCTTACCCTTTTTTAGATGAGCAAACAGTTGTCGTATCAATGACCGTCACAGACTGACAGGCTGACATACCGAAACAAAATTTGTCCACTTAGCTCCTTGGGATATAGATCTAGCTCTTCCTAGTTCGGTTTAGCCTCTGCATTTCATTGAGTGACTGACATATTGAAAACAAAATGTCCAAGAAAGGGGCTTTTCAAGGAAAGATCTTTGAGAGGAATGGGCTTTCAAAGGAAAATGATTTGAAAGGAAGGGACTGCTGGAGAAATCCATGAGATCCAACTGAACTTTCAGACCGGTTTCATTTCGAGTCCCTCTTTCTTTCTTTCTCATCCATATCTTCTTTCTTTCTTTGTCTCCCCCTATCTTTATCTGTATACCCCTCTCTCTCTCATATTTATAATACAACAAAACTGCTGTCTGTGGTTGACATAATCATTAATTAATATTAAGATAATTAACGCTCCCTTCTTTAGGGTTGAGCACTGTTAAGTGGGGCACCCACCTACTACTGCTATATGCAATGCTCTTCCGCCCTGGAATAGAGCACTTTGGTAGACGGGAAATTATGCATAAGTAAATATACATTGTTTATGTCGGTCCTACTTAGCGTCTAGTTCTGCAGTCTGCCCCTGGGTCCAGAGCAAAGGTTTCGATCCTACCTCATGGTATTGGATGTTGGATCGTCTATAGCCTCACAAAAGAGTTATAATACAACGAAACAGCTGTCCGTGGATGACACAACTATATATATATATATATATATATATATATATTCGGTGAAATAATAGGTTTGCTATACAGGAAAAATGGAAGAATCATAAACAAGAAAAACAGAAAAAGGGAGCATAAATATAATAGGGCTGGGCTTTCTACATAGGAAGATCAACGGTAAAATATGCTTGCCCAAGAATTGCTTTAAATACGGGTTCTGAATAAATCGAATCATTCTCATGGAGAAGTTCGAAGGACAGAGAGAAAATAATACCTGTGTTGCCAATCTATTATTTCACCATATCAAGAGAGCGCTATTCTAGCTGAATGTTTTTGTATCAAGCACTTTTATGAAATAAATCCTTCACACAACATATATTACAGATTTATACTATATATATATATATATATATATATATAGTAGGATGTTTTTCGCTACACAAACTACTTCATGTTTCTGCCCTCTCCAGAACTCATCAGCCGAATATCATTTCCAGCTCTGCTCTAAAACAACTTTACTTTCATAGTATCAAGTTGAATGTATCGAGCACTCTATGAAATAAATCCATCAAATTTCAGACGTTGCTTTATACTATTATATTATGCTATACTGCTAACGGGATCTGTACCACATATATATATATATATATATATATATATATATATATATATATATATATATATATATATATGTATATATATATATATATATATATGTGTGTGTGTGTGTGTCTCTCTCTCTCTCTCTGTCTCTCTCTCAGTTACTCTCTTTCCTTTTCCCTAGTAACACCATTCAAATTCGAGCAAGGTCATTACGAGATCCAGTTACGATTTGACTTGCTAAAACCGAAAAATAATCCGGAAGTGTTCATACCTATTGGAAAACCCGACTGTATAAAGGAAAAAAAAATCTTTTGAAAACACACTAACAATGAGGAATGCAGGTGACGATACGTCTCAGAGCTTTTTCATGCAACAGGGCCGTCCAGGAAAGACGACAGGTGTCATGACGATGATGCAGAAAAGGAGAGTGCAAGAGGAATTCGAAGTGACAGGTGCAACCTTTAGTGACAAGCAAAAGCTCCGTGTCTAAACTATCGTTACACTTAACTGTAAAAGCCTATACAGCCATCACTGCCACAAATGTCAGGCTCTTGGGCCAGGAAGATGGGGAGGGGGGAAACTACAAGTTGTGTGAAGATTCAGAGGCATAGCTGGGGAGGATATCTGAAAACGCCCCTTGGCCCAAATTGAGGGACTCTCAAAAGCTTTACAAATAATAATCCACTGAATTCTTTTTGATTGATAAATCTGACTAAATGTTGGAAAGGCCCCCCCCCCTCAAGGAGCCAAGCCCCTCCCTGGTCCCTGAATAGTTGAGAACCTCTTGATACACCGCTCTTGGGGTTTGAAGAACACCAAGATGGTTCTCTAAATAACGAACATTTAGGAACGCATCTCATCATCATATGAGGTTTGGTGCAAAACATTTTATCCGCTTGTAAAATTGTTAATCGCTCCGTCTTTTTACTTCAATTCTGAATCCACGCCTAACTGGTTACTCGAAACTTGCATACCTCTTTTGTTGTCTTGAGTCTTTGTTTGGAGGAATTCAGTTTTTTCTAGTATTCTTGGGTGCGTTCGACGATTTGGTCATCTGTTGTTAGGTCACCATTTTCTTTAAACACACGAGGTATTAGTATTTTTCCTGGACTGAGATATTTTTTCAATACTTTCAAAGACTCAACCTTTTCCGATAATGCTTTCGATGAATACTCTTATATATCTTCTTTTATCTTCTCTTCGTTTGAGAATCATGCTCAACATCACAAGGAGAGATCACAAAACAGCGAAGTGTATTAGAGAAAAAACACAGGAGTCAGTGATCTCATAGAATCCATTAGAAAACTCAAATGGCAATGGGCTGGTCATGTTGCAAAAAAATTTCAGACAACCGATGGACGTCACGACTCACAACGTGGATCCCCGGAGATCATATGCAGAACTGTGGCCAGCAAAATATAAGATGTCGTGACGAATTAGATAAGCTCAGGGAGTAATGGTTACACGACGCCCCTGATAGAGAGGTCTGGCAAATTTTTGAGAAGGTCTGTGTCTAACGACGCATGCAAAAAGGCTAATGCTGCTGCTGATTATTATTATTTTGATTGAATCGATTTTTTTTGTTGAATGACTCTTAACAACTTTAAATCTTTTAAAAGGTAATACAGGTATCCTCATATGCGAACTGGTCAAGGGGGTGAGTGCAATTGCATCTCTCTTCTAGAAAAAATTGTACTTTGGTTTTCAATCTGGGTAAGATTTCGGGCGAATCAAGTTCTCTTCACATACATACCAAAGAGTTCCCGTACGCCTCTATGGGTATTCCTTATTTTTCGACTTACTTCACGCCACTTTTTTCACTTTTACGAAAAAGAACATCAAGTGGAAATATCGATCAGCATCGTTTTTTTCAGGGGGCAGCTATCCATCAAAGAGGTAGCGCGCACTCTCAGGCACCCTCTCTCTCTCTCTCTCTCTCTCTCTCTCTCTCTCTCCTCTACCCCAGCCTCCAGTGCTTTCACGACCACAGCCTCCGACACACCATCACCGCCATTTTTCGATTCTGGGAATCCCCAACATTTCTTCCGATATAAATTGTTTTTTTTTAAATCTTGCAATGGATATAACTTGCAAAGGATTATCCAGCGATGGACAAAGGCTTTCATCTTGCAATGGATAACTATTACTCTTTGTAACCTTTTACAGCTAATGGGTCAACAAAAATGGAGAGCATGACACTGGAAAAGAGAAAGGAAGATTAGAAACAAGTCTAGTTGGTCACTCAAAAGAAACTGTCACGTGACCAATGTCTTTTGGTGGCATGCCGCGTTGAGGATGATCAGTTGAAAAATTTGAAAAGTAGCAATTGATGAAAAAGTTACTTTCCCCCCTTTTTGTTGGGCAGTGATCAAAAAAAAAAGTCTGATTTCCTAAAAGCAAGCGTGGACTCTAAGGACACAAACTTGGGGACCAATTCAAGATAAACAAATATTGTGAATTGTCCCCCCCCCCGAAAAAATAACAACTAATTATCGGGTAGAAGACTTTTTTGAGGCATAATAAGGAGTGAATTTTCAAATTTTCAGCCTTCTAGCTCTATTAGTGCAGCCTCCGTACACGATTCATAAATGTAAAGCCTGCTGGATAGACTAGTTTAAAATCTGAAAAACTCAACGTTGGCAGATTTGGTGTTAATTCTGGTCGACGGTTTCTAGTAAAAAAAAAATCGATTAACTTACAAAGAGGCCAAAACGCAGATTGGAAATTCAAAGTGATAAAAGAAATGAGCAAGATTGAATTCACAGCTAACTCCTAGACTTTACGGAATAATTCAATAATGATAATTCTATAATAATGATTTAATGATAATAATTCAATAATAATTATATAATAAGCACTCCAAGTAACCTGTCTCACCTGACTGTAATGTTAATCAAGCGGTGTTTAGTAGTTGCTCTGTATAGAAAACATCGAACACCTTTTTTTTCAATTCTCAAGTTTTCTCAAGCAGCATTGATCACAGCAAACCAGGAAATTGTTACGATTCCCTGCAATATAAACCCGAGGCATGTTTTGCTGAAATCTCATGCGAAAAAAATGAACTTCAGTGGTTGAACAAAATGAATATCCGACAGGAGAACTCAATGAATTCTAATACTGCTTTGATCTGGGATGATGGTTAATGAGCTGGTCTAGGAGACCCCTCACTACTACCCACAAGCACTGGTATAGCGCTAAAAAAGATAGCTCAAACATGAAACCCGACACAATGTTATTAAAATATTGATCTATTCAGACAGTAAGAGGTCTGAAATAGACTCTTTAATTTCCATACAATTAATTAACGTTTTTCTGTCTTTTCTGTTATTATTTTCCGTTGATATCATTTCGTATTTTGCCATGAATTCCAATAATCGAAGATAAAATTGAAGTGAGAGCTTTTCTTTAACGCCTTCTTAGATTACCATGGGCTTCCTTCCACTAAATATTCACTTTAACGACAATCTCACGAAAAAAAAAAAATTGAAACTCGTTAACACAGCCAATAATTGAACAACCGTAGTGTCACAATTCGAAGTCGGGTGAAATAATTCAGTCGAAGGATAAATATGGTCAGAATGACATGAAGATCCGAAATAGAATTAAGAGACTAAATGGTATTTTCACAGGAAGACATCTAAAACAGAGTAAAAAAATTTAGAAACATGATTAATCTTAATAATACACCCGTCAAAATAAGACCACGAAAAGGTAAAAAAATTTTTTCTCCGAGAACGGGTCTGGTGGAGTACTGATGCTAGTCTTCAAATTTGTAGACCAAAAGATGTGACCAGGAGCACGCAAAAATGATAGAGAACTGCTGAAAGAGATCGAACCTGCGACCGATGATGAGGTAACTGTTCCAACGTAGCGTCGTTCTTACCATTAAGCTATACAGCAACAGATAATACAGAGACCAAAATAACTGTTTCAACTTCATTTTCACATTTAGTCTATTCGTTTATCGGTTGCAGGTTCGATTCCTGCAGCAGCCCCATTTTTTATTAATTGTTTATTCTTTTTACGTTATCTTGGCTAAATCATATATTGACCAGGAGATAACGGGGGATCATTTTAAATAGATTTTCAATGTGACAAAACGCAAATCATTATCATTCTGTCGGATCATATATCTGTTTCCTAACAAAACAGTTGTCAGTATTTAAAGAAACAAATAGAGCTGTTATGGACCGCAAATAAGCACTATAAGAATTTGGAGTTAAAACAGTCATTTAGGTTTCTGCATTACTGACAGCCGTTGAACTAAATGGAAGGAGCAACGCTACGCTCAAGCGTAAAACCTGTCTGTCGCTGGTCAGATTCCTACAGCAGACCTATTTTCTTCTAATTGTTCATTCTATTCACGTAGTCTAGGCCAAATGATATATTCATCGGGTAATGATGTTAGGTTATTTCTAATAAGACTTTCAATATAACATAACGCAATTCATAATCAGTCTGTCAGGCCATACATCTATTTCCTAATAATAAATATATATCAATGTAAACATCCGAGTGCAAATTAATCGTTACAAAACAAAATTTTTCACCTTTTTTTTTTTACTCTAGTTCTCGGCCACGGGTCAAAAAGTCACCATTTCTCTTTCGTGTGTCGAGGGCTCGAGGTTACATCATCACATACAGGAAATACAATCATTGATTGAAAGATAACAGATGCAATAAGTGCGCAGGCGTGGTTATTACATCAGCTGGTATTAAATCAATTCTCTCAGGGTAAGCCTATTGTTCCATTTCTTGTCAAATTATGATGTAACAGTTTCCCACGATGGACTTTATACCTAGAAAATGTAGAAGGATTGTCATCCGACATGAACACAAACGAAAAAAACCTACAGGGACATAGCAAATGTAGTTTGTCTTGGTTTTGCAATCGTCGGCCGTGTGATTAAGTCAAAAAAAAAGGACAGGGTTTTTTTTAACGTCTTGACACAAAGGAGAATTTGACCGAAAGAAGAAAAGCACAAAGAGGCAACGCGTACGTAATTCGAGAAAGTTCCCCCTGAAGACGCATAATGCATCAAAATGGGATTTGAAAAAAAAGAGAGGAAGGGGGTCAGTTCTTCCACTGTTTACTGATGACTCTTCAAGACCGGTCGAAAACCCTGACGACCTATGAAACGACCAACTGCTGACGATGGCAATGAAAGAAAAAGGTTTCAAATGCAGACTGAACTGGATAAAAAAGAATTAGAGAGGGAGCCTTTTCTTTGAGAGATTAGTCAGCAAGTTTACATGTCACCTGTAGAGAAACAATGATTTCCACACCAACCAATGCGTAAAAAATACCTTCAGATAATGGTTTTGTGGGTTCTACGGCAATTTCGGCGTCCATCGGCAGCTTGCATTCAGTCAAGGGAATGACGTGCTTTCAAAGGGAAGTACCCCCAGAACTGGAAAAGACCTACTCAGATATATCTAGTATATTTCAGCAAGATCTAGCTCCTTGCCATTCGTCAAAAATATTAAATAATCCTTAATAAAGAGCATATAGCCTGAAAACTCAAGTCATTCGTATTTAAACCTAATTGATAATCAGTGGTCCCTTTGTAAAAGGTCCCCTTCGTAGAAAGAGCCGTTCTATGGTGGAAAAGCTTATTCAGACTCTCATCAAAGTCTAGTACAGTCCCCCGAGAATCATCACAGACTTTACAAATCTTGTAGACTAGTATGCTAAACTGTATCCGAATGCCCCTACAACACCGTCGAGGAAATATCAGGGAATATTATGCATAAATGGATCTGATTCATATTGTAAGTATAGGTGAAATTAAAAATATCAGTTTTTCACGTTTTCACGACTCGATTTTATCTATTTTCCCCGGGATGTGCATATTTGATTGATCGAACTACTCACTCTATTATTACTCTGAATAATATAGATTTACTTTAGTTTGCAAAGCTCCCTATTGTTCATTATTTACTTTCAAATAATCGCTTTCGGTTTCTCTACTCAAATTCAGTCTCCTTCTACAATTTTTTTCCTTCATTTCCTACAGTTATTTCTGCAGCGCTATCCACTTGTATAAGTAAGTAACAGTGTGATTTTCTCAGTTCTCTGTCTGTAACCACGGACTCTTAACAGACAGATAACTACTCTGCTGATAAAAATATCTCCATACCTACTTACAAAGGACTCACCCTCTTTTTTTAGTTTCAATGTAAATCAAGGTAAACTTTTTGAAATTTCGCTTTACCCCATTTTTTCTGGAAAAGGCCAAAAGCGAAAATAGCTTTTACTGTGCTATGAGTCATAACATAAGCAGCACACACCAGTTTCTTTCTCTCTCCTACACCCAAGTCTCCTGAATCTCCCACCACGACGACCTCCGATGACTCAGTCTTACGTATCATCCTAACAATGTTTTTGGGTTTGGGGACGCTCAAAAATGTTCCAAAAATAAATTATTGAATAATGAATTTCTTCCTTCGATCTACGCCATTTCAGCTTACGAGAAGCTGTTGTAGGATTGCTCTACATTCGGATACTAGGGTAAATCTGTATATCTGAGAATTTCCAAGGGGATTAATTCGTTACATATTAAACTGTGTTCCTCCTTATAACCTTCTGTCCAAAGCTCCCACCATTGAGCTATCAATAAATTCCATTAGTGATATTCAGACTCGTTCGAGGCGTTAATCTTATTGATTGCTACAAAGGCCGGTTCAGTCAATCTGATCAGTCGATAGCTCATTCAGAGGATATTTGATAAGTAACCCGACCGACGCCAGCCTGCCCACCCCCCACCTCCCATCGCCCCAGGCCTAGCCTCACCTTCCGTCTTCTAAAAATGCCTGAAGCGAATCTGACAGACAGATTTCATGAGCCATGCCAGTACACTTGACACTCGTAATGGGATCATCAAACAACTCCGACGTTTCTTGGACATTTGGTCCACTCGGAGGCACCAGAACGAGGCGAAAATGTCAGAAGATGTTTTGAAGCCCCAAATTCTTAAGAAGCATACGGATGACATCTCATGGCAGGGAGATTTTTTCTTTTCTTTTTTAATGCTGGATCTATAATCTAGGTTATTAGAAACCGTCAACAAAAACTGCCAACATAGGTTTCTTCAGTTTTTACGTTAGTCTGGCTGACTGGCTGGCTGGCTACGTATGTATCATGCGTACCAACTACACGTCTGAGGTTGGAAATAATTTCCAACCTTTACCTCTTATCATAAATAGAAAAACACAGCTTCTTTCTTTTCTGAAAAATTCCCCTCAAATAGGTTTTCAGAAAGGGGTTCGATTCGCAATATAAGTTTATGCTAAATTGGTTCCTTAGTTTGTGTCCGGCAGCATTCACGTTTTCTTATATCATTGCTCTACAAAAGGTGAGATGAGTAAACTATTCATAATTTTCTAATTTATCTTCCATCTTCATGGATCATCCCTAACACAGCATGCTGCCAAATGACGTTGCTCAAGCAACAGTTTCGTTTGAGTGACTAATCTGACATTTTTTAGCTTTGATTCTAAATGGGCCGTCTTATCACATGGGTATACAGGGCAGTTGCATGAGGGCCCCACGATTATAGAGGAATCAGAATAAAATAAGAAAGAATAAAAAAAATTCAAATTTTAATGTGTTATAGACGAGGTGGGTAAGGATTCCCAATACATTGCTTTGCCTGGGGGCCTCAAATAACCGCAAAATAGTCCAGGTGATGCTGATGAAAGAGACAATGATGAGAGTCATTGAAAGTAAAAGGTTCGAGAGAGAGAGAGAGAGAGAGAGAGAGAGAGAGAGAGAGAAAATAAGAGAAAGAAATTTGAATAGTAGAGGAGGAAAAGACTGGATGACAAAGAAGGTTTCAAGAGATTAGAAAAGTTTTAGATTAGTAATTCTTTACCAGGGGGCATCAGCAAGAGAGGGTGCAAGCCCGCAGGGGAAAAAGCGAGAATTTCTAATTATTTTCTGAATCCTCCCAAGTGTTTGCATTATACAATGATGGAAAATAATACATCAAAAAAACATTTTTCCACTTGTTTGAAATAGCAATTTATTTCAAATTGATCATTTGTTTGAAGAATGGAGGCAAGACGGGGAGAAGGTTAAATCATTTCTATTTCACAAAATGTCGAGGCCAAAACTGTTCACAGTCTTTTCCAATCTTCACCCCCAATGCTCAATCCACAAATCCAAATGTAAACCGAACTCACTTTCGACAATTGCAAAATTGATTACTTTTTTTTTCTTACTTGCAGCCAGGCCACACAGGGGCTTTGGTGAGGGGCAGGGTTGGACACATCTAGGAGGATTAAGGTGATCACCACCAGAATCTCTCTACAAGATCCTTAATTACTTACAGTATCTAGCATACCTACTTGGTACCCATCTAGGGACTGAACAGGCTCAGCATTGCTCAACTTCAGTACAAGAACTGATGTATCCAATGCAATTTAGTTGCCACACATTGCAAAATAGTTGACTCATCTAACCATTTGCTTGTTTATTAATTAATCTCCCACATATGTAAATTCAATTTATGTCACTAATTAAAAATACAGTGTCCTAAATAATCAGATAAGAACTTGAATATGGGTCAAAGACCCGAGAGAAAAATCTATTTTGCTGTTAGCACAGTAAATAAATTTTACACTATTGATTGTGAAAAGTCAGCCTGTCTGGAATGTATTCAGACATTCTGAATATCATGAGAACAAGTTGTGCAACATTGATGTAGATTTGCAACCAATCAGTGGGGAACTTAGTTGAGTGTGCTTGTGTACTTCGTGAAAGTATTAAGCTATATTGAGAGGAACCAATTGCAGGGCCTTGATGTAACTCAGCAACTTATCTGCATACGCATGAATGGACACTCTCTCAAGGGGTTACTGCAGATGCATGATTAGATACTCTCCGAAGGGTTTACTCATTTGGCAGTTAGACGCTATTGAACGAATTCATGTACTATGTGACTTGCTAACAATCCCCTAGCAAGTCATTCTCTACCTGTTGTAAAGGGTTTCAAGGAAAAACAACACATCAGCAAGCTTTCTCAGTCCTCCTCCAACACAGTCCACATTTGGCTACTTGTTCTCAAAGAGATTTCAGACTATGGACAAGATTGAAAGAATATGATAAGTCAGCTGATGGCACTTCTGGGAGAGAACTTTGCAGGCTATTTTGAAAAGTTGAAGGGTCACTTAGATAAGTGTAGAGGTTCAAAAGGGAGAGCTTTGAAAGTGAACTAAGATGCCTAGCCTTAGCTAGGATATATTTTTTTTCTAATATCAAATGGCTGGATACTTTTTGGACAGATCTTGTATGACTGCAGTTGAGTCTTATTTTGTAAATTCAGTGCTGAGTTGGAGACGAGGAGTTTTGCAGCTTAAGCCTTAATGGTATGTTGCTAAGTTTTATTCAATTCGTTGCAGGTATCAAGGAGCCATTGCTACTTTTCTCATAACCCGGTCTCATGCTGTGCATGTGATTGGCTTTTCTCATTCGTTTGGCTCTACGGACATCAGCTTCAAATGAATATTTCAGCTTCTGGTTCTGAAAATATTGATTAGAATATTTCTGCCAGTGATTATTCTTTAAAATACAGAATATGAACGAATAAAAGTTTTAGTTCATACTGACATCACCACCATTCTGAAGTCGATAGGAAAATAATTACATTCTTAAATAAAATATTACAGCAAGATAACATAAACTATCAAGGGAGGTTCTAACAAGAAGCTGCCACACTTATTCTGACTCAAAAAGAAAGGGAACAGAATAAACCAGAGGAAATACTGATGAGTAAAGAGCATTGGATAGTAGATAGTAGTGATTTAGTATCTAGAAGACTCTTGGACTTAGTGACTGAGTGAGAAACTTATAGACCTTCCTTCATGCATTCTGGACGAGACGCAAGCATTTTGATACATTCTAAACTTCACACACAGGAAAGGAAAATTCTCACTAATTTATACAAGAGTGTTACATTTCTGATTTCTTAGATGGAAGAGGTGAACTTCTAGTCCACATTTAGTGACAGAAATTGTATTCTATTTTGAAAATTGTTGATGGTGCACATATATGAATCCACTATATTTTCTTTTATAAAACTCACATTATTCTCAAAGATAGCACATGAAAAAATTTTAAGGATGTTTCAAATAGACTTCTGGACCACACCCTACTTCCACAGCTGAAATACCTCTGGAATTAAATTTTAGCTTATCTTGGATGCATAATTTGCAAAATTTGCTGACTCCCCTAGACAGTTCACCGAATTTCTCTCCATGCATTTGGGGAAGGTAGGGAGGTCACCTGATTCTCAGGCTTTCTTGACATTGAAATTTGACAGATCTGTGAGTATTTAGGAACATTCTGTAATAAGATATACAAGGTTTGTCCAGAAAATATCAAGACATTCACCATAAATCAGAAAATGAATTAAGATAGATGTGAAGGCGAGTTTCTGCATTTTGTTTTTATGAATATTTTATAAATCCTCCCCTATCTGTTTTTTTCCCCTCACGTTTTACCATTAAATTGAATTAACATTTAAAACCTGATCCAGTCGATAATTTGTCTAGATCATGGAAAATGATTTTGTAATTTCAAAGATTTCAACAGTCTCCTTACTCTCACTGATACACAGATATACACATATGTTTCATAAATCTGAACTGCAAATCCTCTTGTAGACAGATGATTAGTGAATACATCTGGGAGAAGATTGCAATTGTAACAAGTTGACAATTATTGTGGTTATGTGCCAAAATATTGGTAACATAGTAAGTCTGAATCTTACTATGTGCTCCATTGTTGTGGTAGTGTTCCAGATTAGGTTAAGCTGTACATATTTTTCAATTTAAATGTGGGTGTAGGGGATCAAGAGAGAAAACAACTTTATATCTGGACAGCGGGTAATCAAAGATTACTGACGAGTGCCAAATAAATTCACTGGTAATCAAACATCATAAAATCAAATGTGTTTTCATTACAAAATCAAAGTAATTATAAGGATAACACCATGACTATTTGTTAATTCATAGCAAATTGAAGAAATTTAATACTTCAGTCATTTAAAGGAAGTCTCCAATTGGAATTCTATTTGTAGTTTTCTGGTTGAGTGAGCTTTGATAGAGGCAAAAATGTTCGGGTCTACCAAGTGTCTGTCTCATAACATTAAACTGTGACATATTGAAGAACTCCAGTATAAACTTCTCCAATTTCTGCAGTTGGCTTATAGAATATTTATTCTTGATAGTGTACTGTGGAAGAAATGATTCACTTTATTTTTCTGGCTTCTATAATGTTGGATTGTCATAAAAGAAATGGTCAATACGTTCTTGATCAATTTTGAAAAATAAAAAGCTAGAAATATATCTAAATGCATGCACATATCCATTGTAAAGATGGATGTGAGATAATCCAACAGAATGGAAGATCAAAATGACGGTGTGGAAAATGAAGGATTGAGAAAACATGTGTTACATCTCAAAATTTTTCAAGAAGAAACTTTATGTATTTCGCCTTATTACCAGACTTCTTCAAAAATCACCTAAAGTTTTATCTTAGACACACCTCTCTCTCTCTCTCTCTATATATATATATATATATATATATATATACGAGAGTTCATATTAATGTGTTATTTGACTCAAAATTTTTCGAGAAGAAACTTTATGCATTTCGCCTCATTACAAGACTTCATCAGAAATCACTTGAATTTTATCTTAGACACACACCTATATATATATATATATATATATATATATATATATATATATACACAAGAGTTTATATTAATGTGTTATTTGAATTAAGGCTAGCCCATGGGAAAACCAATCTTGGTGATATTGATAACAATCAGACGCAGGAAGAAGTAAACATGGAGAAAAGAGCTCTTCTGTAAGCAAGTCAAAAAATGATATGAATGAACAGGTGTAGGAGCATATAAGAAGGAATCACACCTTTTTTCAACCATGAAGTGAAACCAGCAGGCAGTAGTCATAGAACTAACAGGTTGCCTTTCATTTTTTTCACCGCTTCCTTCTCATTATTTCTCTCATCACTTCTTTTTTATCTGATTTATTTCATCTCTTTTAATTCCTGGCTTTTGGTGTGGCATACAGTGGTGGGCACAGCTATCAAAAAGTCTCAACTGGTAAACCGCATAAGAAAATTTAGCAGAGGCAAAGATAACCGTTAACCGCTTACATTCATTAGATGAATTTAGCTTCAGCTCATTTCTTTTTTGCCCTAAAACCCTTGAAAACAGATCTAGAGAGCTGAAATTTCAACCAAAAAAATGTATATAGAATGCTAGTACCAGATGATGATCAAGGTATATATAAATAATCAAATGAACAAATCAAATTAAACCTTAGCTTACATCCAATATACAGTTCATCTCATGCCTCATGTCAAAGCTACTGCATAATAACATTTCTGCTCTCTTGATCTGTTTTCAAAAGTTTTAGAGCAAAAGAACGGAGCCCGAGTTGGTTTCACGTAAGATTTAGCCTTAATCCTTGCTTCAGCCCAATTTTTAGGAGTTCATCAGTCTAGTGTTTCCGATAGCTGTACTCACCACTATTCAATTCAATCTTTCTACAGAATTCAAGTTGATCTAGCTGGCTGGCTGTATCATGTGCACTGGTCATATCAATTATTTAATCCTTATCATATTTAGAAAAACAATTTTTCATTCTTTTGACATTCTGCCTCAAATGGATTTTCAGCTGGGGGGGGGGGCATTTGCAATGTAAGTTACGGCTGGATTGATCTTGTAGTTCATGTAGGTCAGCATTCATGCCTGTCTTTTAAAAAAAAAATCAGACTTTTAGTAATCACCAAAGGCAAGAGAAGTAACTTATTCATTGATCACCTCAACAAAGCATGCTGCCAAAAGATGTTGGTCATATCACATGACGATTTCAATTGAGTGACTAACCAGACCTGTTATCTCTTTTTTTTAATATCATCTGGTATATTTTATCTCTCTATTCCTTTTCTCCTGTTATTTCATATTCATTACATCAGGATTATGAAACTCATTGTTTTGGGTAGTACAAAGAGATTTTGTGAAATCCTTGAACGTTTCAATATCCCGATAAGATCCCTATATTTATTATCAATACAGTACTGATCTACCAACTTATAATGCTGACATTTACTTCTGTAATGAGCTTGATCTTTAGTGGGTGCCAAACAGTTGTAGCTTTGTCTCTAACCAAGCTAAACTTTCTAAATATCAAGTTTATTATGCTTCAGGATACAGTGTATTTACCTATCAACCACAATTCGTTCATAGCTAGCTATCTACAGCAATTCATTCATAGATATCTATCTGCAACAATTTGTTCATAGCTATCTATTTACTAGATAGTTATCTTTCATAGCTATCTATCTATCTATCTATCTATCTATCTACCAATTAATCAAGAAAAAATACTAGAAAGCAATCAGATTTGCTTTGAAATCTACATGGAATCTTGTGGGTCAATTCAATTGTCATCGAACACGATTTTCACGCAAGTATCAACAAGACGATTGAATTTACTTTGTGTTCCTCTTGAAAAGAACAAGAACATCTTGGTTTATCTATCAATGAGCCAAACGTCATAAAAACTCAAAATAAAAAGAGAAAAGCCAAATATTATCTCACCCGCATCAATTGTAAACTCCAGAACTTACCTAGAAAAGAAAAAAAGAAAACATTAATAACTTGCAAAGAAAATATGTGAATATTAAGCATTTACAGGCAAAGAAGTGAAACGAATTCTACTTGTTATGTACCTTTGCATCCAATTTAAAATCAAAAAAGAATCATCTCAAAAAAAAAATAGTGTCATAATATATTCCTTTCACTTGATTAATTCAAAACTTGGTTATGTTGTTCAACTAAAAATCAAAATCAAATGCCCTCAAGGCACAGTCACTGGGCAATGATTAACATGGTTGTTTTGCAAACCATTGGTCTTGTTGCAAGAATGTCAGTCAACCATTTGACATCACAACTCATAATGTGGATCCCCCAAAATCATATGCAAAAATGTGGCTGGCAAAACATGAGATGGCGTGACAAACTAGACAAGCTCAGACAGTATTGGCTCCATCATACCCATGATATAGACGTCTAGTGAATTCTGGGGAAGGTTATCCAATGACAATTTACTAAAAAGATGATGATGATGATGATGATAGTCACTTTCCGAAAAAAAGGACTTGTGATGAGATAATTATTCTGTGTGATGTAAATATTAGTTTTCGAGTTGATCCGGCTGTCTGGCCATGTATCTTGAGTAGTGGCCATATCAATGGAGCTAGAGGGCTGAAAACTCAAAAATTTACTCCTTGCCATGTCTGGACAATGTCTTTTTTCGAAAATCCCTCCCCCCCTAAAAGTGAATTTTTAGTATGGGGATGGAGTCAATTCACAATACCCAATTGATCCCCAACTTTGTGCCCACTTGCTTTTTGAAATTTAAGTCTTCTTAGTGATGAGTGAGGGAAATAATTCATCCATTGATCAAATCTTAACAAACCAAGCATGCTACCGAATGATGTTGGTCATGTGACAGTTTCTATTGAGTGACTAACCAGACCAGTCATTCTAACTCTCTAAAGTCTATTCACATCTACCTGGCTCCATCTGTTCACATCTATCTATGTATCCTTTCACACATGTACTCATAGACCTATACATATGCATGTGTCAATGTATATATATATATATATATACATATATATATATATATATATATATATATGTGTGTGTGTGTGTGTGTGTGTGTGTGTGTGTGTGTGTGTGTGTGCTTGTGTTTGTGCGTGTTGATGTATGTGTGTTGATGTATTTCCTTGTACATCTTTTTAACCTCCCCTCTAACCAGCAGGACATTAATCATAAAATAATCAAATTGAAAAACTCCAGAATTGTGCTCACCAACATCATCCGATCAGATCAGATCGGATCGGATTGGATCTGAAATGATTCAGAAGTAGAGCTCGGTTCATCAGAGAACGTGTTGAAAGAATCATTTAAATTTCAATCATTGTGGGCACTAAAAAAAAAAAAAAAAAAAAAGGAAGATGGCTGATGTTTTGCCTAGTATGACGAATGGCTCCATGATATAAAAAAACACCCCACTTCATCCATTGTTTTTAGTTCTGCTCATTTTTACAGCCACTGATCGTCATGTCTGATTAGCTGTAGGATTATATTTTTTTCTTTGTCAAGAAATTTTTCAAAACTCTTAAACAAAACTGTCACCACAGGTTTCTCCAATTCTCAGGTTGGTCTGCCTGAATGTATGTATTGCTTATGTATGAATATATGTATGATAAACACAGGTCGTACCAATAGAGCTAGAGGGCTAAAAACTTACTCATTATTATGTCTAGAAACTTGTTTCCTCAAGAATATCTCCCTAAATTGTTTTTTTTAGTGGGGAGGAATTAATTTGCAATGTGTGTTTACGCTAAATTGTTTAGTTTGTATATGGCAATATTCATGCTTGTTTTTTGAAGATTCAGATTAGTTCTAGTGATCATTGGCCAACAAAAGACGAGAAAAGAAACTTATTCATTGATCACCTTTTTTTCCAATTTTTCAATCGATCAACCCCCAACATGGGCATGCCGCCAAAAGATGTTGGTCATGTTAGTGTTTCTATTGAGCGACTAATCAGACCTGATTTTTTTCCTTTTTTTTTTAGATATTATTTTTACAGCAACTGATCATCATGTGTGATTAGTTGTTGGATTAAAGTTTTTTTTATCTGGAAGAGAAGTTTTCAACTTGGTTTTCGAAATGAAAAAAATTGTTTTTCTCTCCGAATGATGAATGCTTTTTAATCTTCTATGATTTATGTTATCTCCCACTTTTCAACCCAAATTTCAATGTAAATGTTTTTTTTTCCTTTGATTACTAAGTTTTACCAAGGCTGACACAAGGCCACTACCTGTTTACAGTATTGTATTTCACGTTATAAATCCTCAAAAGGGGATGAAGTCAAATAAAGAAGCAACTTAGGTTTGCAGGATTTAGGCAAAGCAAGCTCAACATCGAAGAACAAAAAAGATCCAACTAGTTTTGAAAAAGAAGGGTCTTCAACCAATGTGTCTTCCCGATAGTCACCAATGGAGCTGGAACATGGGACGTGACCAAAAAACTAGCCCTCACACTAAGAACTATGCATCATGCTTAACAAATGGTCATGTCTAATATGGAGGGATCACAAGATAGCAAAATATATCATAGAAAAAAAAAACGGAATCAGAGATATTATACAATCCTTGAGGAGACTCAAACGGCAATGGGCAGGCTATGTTGCACGAATGTCAGACAACCGCTAGACTCACAACACAAAGCCCCCGAGATCGTATGCAAAACTGTGACTTGCATAATATATGATAGTGGTGACAATTTAGATATTGCCACCATGACACCCACGACAGAGACTTCTGGTGAATTTGGGGGAAGGTCCGTACCCAACGAAAGACGGTTTAAGGCTGATGATGATAATGCGCACTTTTATTTCAATCAAATTTAGCAATTAAAAATGTATCTGTATGTCGCATACGATGGGTTAATTCTTCATAGCAATCAAAGTAAGTATGCATTAGGAGATTTGAGGGCTCGGAGGTCCGGCTCAGTTCCTGGGGGGAGAAGGGACTCCTAAATTCAGTGAGGTTTGTTGAAAAGAGAAAGCCTACCATAAATAGTCATGTACCATCACTAAATTGATTCATTTCTATATACATGGATTGCATTAATTATAAAAACAACTCCAAGCCTTGATTATCATTTATGCAATTCAAGAAAAATTACATCATATCATATAGAAACTTCTTTGAAATGATTTCCCGTCGTTACAAGGTAAACGTATCACTCGGCTAAGACAACGTAAATTGAATAATCAATTGAAGAAAATGGGGTTGCTGCAGGAATCAAACCTGATGCAATGCACTTACCATTGCGCTAAAAAACCTGCCGGTGATGCCGAGGCCAATTAACAGCTTTCGACCCGGATTCTCATCTCGTTTATCCTCGGTCTTTTTCGTCTCTTTCAACGCGACTGTACGTATCTAATACATATATATAGAAATACATCCTTATTGTATAGTGCCAGTAGGAATGTAGTATAATTTGTAAAGCTTTGGGGGGGGGGAGGGCTCTCCTCCACTGGGGGACAATGTGGGGCGTTTTCATCGAGAGAGGATTGCCTGTGATGTCCATTAGATCATTTGAAATTTTGTGGTGCGTGGTAACATCAAGTTACTGACGAGAGGTATTTTAAAATCCAATGATCCTAAAAATGGTGAATGAATGATAACAAACTACTAGAAGTTTTCTACCGTGTTTTTCTTTGTGATTTATATTTATACAGTTTATCTTTTGCTTATTTGAAACAATATCTTTCATGAATTTTAGGTAAGAAATTGAGGTACATGCTACCTGTGGAAGGTTTTATATAGAGAGACACAATTCATATACTGAGCTTTGTTTTGTATAGTACAGGGCTATAAGTTGCTTATAGTACCTACTGGTAACACATTATTTACCGTTTTGCTCATCGTGTCTTAAGGCCACAAATTGCATACAAAACCAGGTGTTTTTAAGTAGTCACCCATCTAAATATTGATCATTTTCAACACTGCTTCAATTTAGTGATCAGTGATACTTCAACTCGACTATATGATTCTTCCTTCTTTTTCCTTCTTTTTGCAGAATACTTCTTTCCTTCCTTTATTTCCTAACCTCATTCTCTCTCTCTTTCTTTCTCCACAATTTCTTCATCCTTCCTTCTCAATCTTTGACATCTATCTATTTAATTTCGATAAACCTTCTTCTTTTATTCTTATTTTTTCCTTCTTTCTAAATCAAATATCTACTCACTCCCCCTTTCTTTATTTCTTTCTTTCTCTCTTTTTTCCTGCGCACTCTTTCACAATAATGAAAGCTTGTCACTTGAACATTCAGTCCGCCCCCTACCCCCAACCCTCTCAAAGGAGTCTTTTTTTTCTTTTTCTCTCATCTGTCTTTTATAGACTCTGGACTCTCTCCAGAAAGTCACTCTTCAACTTTTGGAGGCAAGAAAAAAATAGCTCTCTATTCTCTGCAAAGTGCTGCACTTGACATGAAGTACTTAAAAACACTCCGCACACAATGAAAAACATATACGAAATAAATTCTGAAATAAATACAATCAAATAGAATAAAAACCTTCTTTCTAATAAAGGAGGGTTTTGCTTTTTTCTGTTCTCCTTATTTCTGGTTCGTACAATGCACCTCTTCTCTTGAAAAAAGATTGTTTTTAAATTCTCCTGTGTCTTATAAACCGGAGTCATCTCGTGTTTTGTACAAGACAGTCAAGGAATGATCAAAATTAATCCGTATATTGCCTGGGGTTTGTTTTCTGTCAGTCTTCGATAAAAGCAAACAGGTCATTACAGGAATTGATGGAGTAGATGTGTTACATATAGTTACATCAATGCCACGAAAGAAAAAAAAAACATTGCAAAAGGAAGAAAACGCATACAACAGGCACTTAGATATTCAAATAAATATTTCCCCAGTAAGAGTCAGAAGAATCGAAAAAGTGATTTTTGAAATACCATGCCCCGGAATTGAACTGCCACGGTCTGAGATTAAACAACTATGCACTGAGGTTGAAGAGCCAGTTCAACTTCCGAAGCTAGGTATCAACCCTTTCTATTCTTTTCCCAGAAAAATAATTGAGAAAATAAGTGTTGTGGCAGTGATAAATTCAAATACTAGATATAGTACTCTTCACCACGAACTGAAATTCGTGAGCTATGATAGAAAAAGTCTGAAAGGACACAATGTTCTTTAAGTCTCTGAATATGAGACACGGGGGGACAATTCTAATTTACTGGTGGGTTATTTACAAACACGTATACTTCTTTTACGCTTTCCCTACCGAATGACTCATTCTCCGTTCACCAACGAGAGATCTTTCCAAACTGCGTTTCAAATTATATAAAGCGTTTATAAATATTCTCTCGGTTTACATACCCATTCCTGAATTAGGAATATAATTGCCCGTGAAAGGAACAACAAATGCAGATAAGGAAAGTGAATAAACAAAAAATGTAAACAGTGGGGACAAAGCAGTTATTTGTATCTTCACTTTTCTGTCGGACTGCTTATCTCAGTGGTCAAGAGTGACGCTACTTCGGAATAGCTACCTAATCTGTCGCTGGCTAAATTCTTATAGCAGCCCCATTTTTCTGTAATTGTTCGTTCTATTTATGCTGTCTAGGTCGAGTGACTCCTTCTCCATGTAATAACAGGAAGCCGTTTCAAATAGTTTCGAATGATATAATACATTCAGTACTATTATGACGGATTATATATCAATTTCTCAACTATAATAACTTACGTACATTGATAAATTTGCAACCTATGGGAAAAATATTCAGTTTCTGCAACTAATACTTTTTCAACATAATATCCTTCCTTGTCAATGCACTTGATTCAGTGATGATTATTTATTACATATATAGAACATTATACTGTAAAAATGAGGATTAAAATTTAACTAATTGATTATGTATCAAACTGCCGACTTATTAGGCCTTGCTCGAAAGTATATGTATTCGGAGCGATATCAATCGATCAATTTGAAAACATTTACTAAAACTGTTTTCAGTTTACAATCTTAAAATTAGCAATTAAGAAAAATATTGATTTTTTGAAAAGCACAAATTGATAAATATCAGTCAAAATTATCGTGTAAACATATGTAAATTAGTTTTTATTTCCACTCTCCCCTTGAATATATATATATATATATATATATATATATATATATATATATATATATATATATATATATATATACACATATATATATATATATATATATATATATATATATACATATATATATATATATATATATATATTCACCATTGTGTACACGCCTTGAAGAATTATCTCTCATTGATTTGAGCAGAAAAAATCAAGTTGTAATCGCAAATAATGTTCTTTCTTTTTTTTTTCATGAATATTTCAGTAGATATTTATCGATCTGTCCACCAGAAGAATTCTTTTTTTTTTTTCTTAAGCTAACATTTTTAATCGATTTATTATCTCACTTTAGGAGGAAAAAAGCGTTATGCTTTGTTTTTTTTTTTGGTTTTGTTTTTTGTTTTAATCTTTTCAACTTTTCCTTCGTTTGCGTACTTGTTTCTAAGTCTAACCTCGGGAAAAAATGGCTGAAAAAAAATGGCTGTTACAAATACGTAACACAAAATCTTCAGAGAAAATAAAAATCATGTACATCTTTTATGTGTTTTGCCACTTATTGAGGAAAGATTTAGCAGTAGATATGAAAAATAGATGATTACTGGAAGGTTAGACTTCTCCACATATATAAGTTGTGTCGTTAAAAACAGTCAAGCAAAACTGATAACCAAGACGTTTTCTCCTGTTTTCAAGTTGTTCTAGCAGACGATCTATTTATGAATGTGCCAGGCGTACGGGCCTCACTAATGAAGCTAGAGATTTACTCCTTATGTCTGTAGAAAGTTTTTTTTTTCTAAATCCTCCCCCAGAAGGTTTTTTAGTGACGGGGATTCATAAGAAAAACTCATGTTTAATTAGTCCCTTAGTTTGTGTCAGGCAGCGTTCACTCCTTCTTTTCAGATTAGGACTTTTATGATGACCATCGCCTAACAAAAAGCGAGAGAAGTAATGTATTCATTCATCGCACTTTCTTTCATTTTTCTAATTGATCACCCCTAACTCAGCTTGCTACCAAGACACGTTGATCGAGTGACGTTTTCTATTGGGTTACTAACGAGACCGATTCTGGTATTTATTCAATAGTCACCAAATCTTCCATTTATTATTTATATTCCTTAGGAAGAAAAGAATCGTGGCTATATACAAGACGAATTCTCAGCCTAAATTGAATCTACCGATGGGAAAACGTTCGCCTTTGTTTGATGTGATTTATGGGGAATTCTTTATTACGAATTGCTGTAATCTGGACAAACTGTTACTGTGCGATGCTGCCGTGAGCAAATGACACGTTTCAATGACTAGTTTGAGCGCAGGCGACCTTTCCCCCAAGGCAACAAATCAACTGTTTATTTTGCTGCATCACAACGCCCCTCTTCACGTCTCAAATACAATTCTGCAAACGATCACTGAGCGAGGATTGAAAGTTCTTTTCCGTGTAGCGTATTCTCCGGGCTGTTATTTGTTAGAGGGCACGCAACAGCATTTTGTTTCCAAATATTTCAAGATACTGAAAAACCAGAAACGTAGTTTTAAAATGGCGTACAAAATTAAATTTAATGGTCGTATAAGACCATAGACAGCGAAAGAGAAATACTTTGATGACTGGATAACAATTTTATGAACTTATAAAAATAATCGATTAAGTAAAAAAAAAATCATATGAACTTTTGCATCAACCTAATATATCCACTACACCAACTAACATTAAGAGCATATCGTCTTTTCATTATTTAACTTCAATGAACTATTAAGAAATTATAAGGGCAACCATAACTTGAATCTGCATACCATGTACTCGACCGTTTTATGAAATGGTAGGATTAATTAACATTTTAACTGACCTGCCCCCTAACTCAGATTTGATCGTCTTTTCTTTAACATTGTAGTCTTATGAGATCGTTGCAAGTTTCAGTCTTTCCAACTATTCATCAATAACCTACCATCTTCGCAGTCTACAAGCTAAATTAAAACTGATATAATAATTACTTACGTGTTTCTATTTATTTACTTGTTTTCTATTACGCTTGGAGAAATCGATACATAGAATTATAAATAGAACAGCCGAGATTTGAGCCATGATGCAGACATTAGAAGCCTGACGACATACCTACAGACAGGAGCTACATTGATGACGTAGTGTTGAAAGTTCAAGTCAAAGCACTCAGTGGCTAAGAACAAATAAAACCACGGACATGAGTTCAATGCCAATTAATATCTGACACATAGATCAATCATCATCATCATCATCCTCATCATCATCATCATCATCATTCTATTAACGTCCGTCGTTGGACAGACATAGACCTTCCCCAGGATTCGCCACGCTTCTCTATCGTGAGGGTCGCGGAGCCAGTACTTTCTGAATTGGTCAAATTCGTCTCTCCATCTAGTACTCTGCCAGCCTCGGTTGCGCATGTGATATCTGGGGATCCATGTCGTGAGTCTTTATGTCCATCGATTGTCTGCCTTTCTTGCAACCTGGCCAGTCCATTGCCATTTGAGTTTTTAAATGGATTCTATGATGTCTTGGGCTCCTCTTTTCTCCCTGTTATATTGTGCTGTCTTGTGGTCTCGCCGTGAGAGGTTGAGCACGTTTCTTCCATGTGCACGTTGCATGCTTCTCAGTGTGAGGGTTAGTCTCTTGGTAAGGTTCCATGTTTCACCTCAATAAATGACTCCCGGGTAGATACGTCAATAGATAGAGTTTGTTGACAATGCAAAACAATAGTTACGAAGTATAGAGAATTCAAATTCACATATTGAGTGTAACTAATATTAGATGATACATATTGGATATTCTTTGATTCAAGATATCAATTGTTATATATGTTATCTCAAGAGCTTCATTATTCAATGCTCAATTGGAAGCAAGTATCAATGTATGTATATGTCTGAATAAATATCATAACTTGGAAGCACTCATAGAGCCCATACCTCAGAGAACGTCATTTCCAAGGGAAGTAATTATGCATGGATCCGTCCCAAAATTGAACTACTTAGCTCATTACCCAATTCACGTTCATTGAAACCTTCTAGGGATATCATGTGAACAGTCATGGCAATTTTGCGATTTTGTGGTTTGGTCATATAATTACGAAATAAGAGAGATAATTTTGCATCGATTAACTCCAAAATTCACACAGTTCTGTCATGGTCTATCGTCCACACTTTAGCTGGATCTCATTGAAATTCAACGAGAATTTCTGGAGATATCGTGTGAACAGTCGAGAAGGTAGTCATGAGCGTACGAAGAAATGCAAGGGAAAAAGACAAAATATCTCTCGATCAAAATAGAAACAGTTCTCCTTCAGCCCATTGCCCATCCTTCTATAAAACTTCATTGAAATCCATTCAATACTTCCGGAGATATCATGTGGACAGACAGGACGGATGGGTGGATAGACGCGACCTAGTACTCGGACCACTCCTGACTCCAACTTCGTTCACAGCAGTAAACAAAACTAAGAGAGGTGGGCTACGTCCCTGATTAAAAGGGTAGCAATGTGTTGGTGGAAAAAAACCTTTGAATTTGAAAGAATTCCTGACAACAGTAGATAGCCAACGCCCACACACGTAATAACATGTGCTTTGATCACATGACGGGCGTCACATGATAAAGGGGAATCATACTATCACACTCCAATAATAGTTGTTACTTCAAGTGTATGAAATAAATATGCAAACGTAACAACTATTATGGGACAAAAGAAGTGGTGTCCTGCCGTGGGAACGTACGAGAGCGGCGTTCCCTTAGTTTGTTCCAGAGGGTAAACGGCATTGCCTTGCAATGTATACACAACTAAAATTGTCTTCTATGATCTGTTCTTATTCTCAAATCAACTGAAACGTTGCATTGCATATTAATGTATGTTGCAGTACTCCGCCTCACTTGAGGGATCGCAATGCTTCTTAAAGGAGAGGACCCAGTGTTCCTTCACAACTTTTTTTTTTTTAGCATCACCCCACTGGACAGAGGTAATAAAAAATACAAGAAACAGGTATATGGTTAGTCACTCAGCAAAAACCGTAACGTGACCAACGTCTTTTAGTACCATGCTGTGTTGGGGGAGATCAAATAAAAAATTTGGAAAAAGGGGCGATCAATGAATAATACTTCTCTCGTCTTTTGTTGGGTAATGATCGCTAAAACAAAGTCTCAATTGAAGAAGCAAAGCTAAAATAAACGGACACAAACTAAGGGATCAAAAAAGTATTAACTTAAATTGGACATTGAACCCCGACTATTCAGAGAGGGAGTATAAAAAAAAAAAAACTAAACGAAAAATAATTTTTTTTTTCGGGACATAACAAAGAGTCAATGTCCAAACTTTCAATCCCTTTAGCTCCATCGGGACAACCTGTGCGCGTTATACACAGATTCACATATACATATATACATGTATAGCCAGTCGGTCCGACTTGAAAACTGGAGAGACCTACTTTGACAGATTTGGTGAGAATTGCGGTTCACGGTTTCCAAAGGCGGAGGGAAAAGTAAGTATTGGAAAAAAAATCCCTCCTGTCTCCTGTCATCTGGATGGCAGTGGTCCATTTTTCCACCTAACCTTACATGGTATTCCCAACACTTCGCCATCTTCTTTACCGCCATCAAACCAACAACGAGAACAATAAGGGTTGTCGGCAGAGATAGTGTTGCTTTGTAGGGTTTGTTATTTATAGCGAATACAGTCTTTAAAATGGCTGAACCTGGCTAAATTTGTCCATTTCTATCTAAAAATGTTATACATATTCAAAACCTTCAAATCAAATGAACTCTAATTAGACTCCAGAACATATTAATTATAAAACCTGTATATTTACTCAATTCAATTTAACTTATTAATTATTTTATAAATGGGCGGATTTTAAGCTAACGTAGATTTTTTGGGCTGATTGGAAAAAAAATAATCAGTCAGACCGAGCCGAAAAATAGCTATTCGGGCAACCCTTGGCAAAAGATTTCATTTCTTCTTTTTCATTTCTTTTTTTCCTTTTATTGTAATGTGATCAGTTTTTCTTCATCCAACCTTTCATTCATCTTCGAATTTCTATGAATTGTTTGTTTTTTGTTCGGCTAAATCCCACCTTCCTTGCTTCTTATCATGCTTTCTCCTATTTCTCGTTCATATATTTTTCTTACATTTTCATTCACGCATTTTTCCTTTTCCATTCTCAGTAATTTTTCCGGCTGTTCTTTTTCCGTTCCTCTGATTCCCTATTCCCCTTCTTTAATTCATTCATTCTTTCTTTTTTTTCTTGTTATGCTCGCTTTTCTTCTTTTCTTTCTCGTCTTTAAATTTGTTCTTTGCATTTTCATGAGTTAATAAGTTTTTCCTTTTTGCAATTGTTCTTGACGATTGTCATTCATTTTTCATTCCCTTTCTTACTTCCTCTTTTTCGTTCTTTTTTCGTTCTTTTTCATTCTTTATTTCATTCTCGCTTTTTCTTTTTTTCTTTCTTTCATTCTCTCTTTCTCTCATTAATCCATTCTATCCAGTTTTTCTTTCTTTCCTCTTTTCATTCATTCATTTTTTTATTCGTTTTTTTTTCATCATTCATTCTTTAATCCTTCCTTTCTTTTTATTTTTACTCTTTTTCTTCTGTCACTGGCGCTTCTCAGATCCCCCCCCATACTCATATCTTCAAAAAAAAAAAAAAATGGCGCCTTTACAAATAACAGTAGTTCAGAAGATTCATCCATAAAAAAGAATCAAAAACTAAACTGCAGTTCACAGAAATGTTATGAAGAGTCGAGTGATGAAAAGGTGAACAGCGAAAATGTTGTTTTTAGATTAAGAGATTACTTAAAAAAACTGAATGAAAATTACAGAAAAGATGATATTCTTTGAGACAAATCAAAAGGAATCGAGAGTGAAAAAAATAGCTGGCGTTCATGGATATGAAAGAATTAAAGAAAAGAAGAGATTTGAAAATGAATCAAAGGCACAAAAAATTAGAATAAAGAGAAAAAACGGATGAATAAGAGATGGTGTTGAGAAGAGAGAAATAAATAAAAAAATGAAGGGAGAAATTGACTGATGAGAACAGAGGAGGAGCTAAGGGTGGTGGGCTATCTGAAAACGCCCCTCGAGAGGGTCCAATTCATAAGTTGCGATGTATCCATTGCATCTCTACTGATAAATCTCACTCACTCAAATGTTGGAGAAGCCCTTCAAGGAGGCAATCCCCTCAGGATCCAAATATCTTGTTATGTCTCTGGTTGGGAAAAAGATAAGAACAAAATGAGGGATACTTAGAGCAAGACGATAAGGAAGGTAAAAAGAGACGGAGTAGACCTCGGATTAGAAAAAGAAGCATGCATCTGAGAAAGAAAGAAAGAAAGAAAGAAAGAAAGAAAAAGGATATGAAAAAAAATTCCTGGATCCTCCTCGGAAACCTATCTATTCGTCCGTACCCCATGGTCCATCCTTCAACGAAATTTCGTTGAAATCTTCGAAGAACTTACTGAGATATCAAGTGGACAGATATGAGCGAATGCATAAATATATGAAAATATCCTTAGATCGGAAACAATTTCATGGATCCGCCCGGACTTTAATCCTTTCTTCCTCACATCGTTGTCCTTCCTTCCACAACATTTTATTGAAATCCATGGAGACTTCGGGAGATATCGAGTGGACAGACTGACAGAAAGAAAGACAAAAAGATAGACAAGGGATCATCATCATCATCATCATCATCATCAGTCTTTTAACGTCCGTCGTTGGACATAAACCTTCCCCAGGATCTGCCACACTTCTTTATCGTGGGCGTCACAGAGCCAGTACTTTTTGAATTTGTCTAGCTCGTCTCTCCATCTAATATTCAGCCGGCCTCATTTGCGCATGTGATCTTGAGGATCCATGTCGTGAGTCGTGATGTCCATCGGTTGTCAGCAATTCTTGCAACATGGCCAGCCCACCGTCAGTTGAGCTTTTTAATGGATTCTATGATGTCCCTGACTCTTGTCTTTACTCAGATGTACTGTGTTATCTTGTGGTCTCTCCATGTGAGGCCCAGCATAATTCTTTCATGTGCGCATTGCATGGTTCTCAATTTGCAGATCTGTGTCTTGGTTAGGTTCCATCTTTCATAAACCTCCCCTATTTCGTTGGTAGAGGTAATAAATGAATACTAAAATAAATAATAACATTGAAATTCATTGAGAACTTCAGGAGATATCATGTGGACAGAGAGACAAACAAACAGACTCAGGGACGGAAGGAAAGACACGGGGGGTCGATACATATAGCTCCCCAACTTACTTGGCAGAGTTAATAAATGAATGCTAAAACTAAAAGTAAAAGTAAAAAGAGGACTTTGAATTCTGACTACAATAACAAAAAAGCTTTGACACTAATATGAGAATTTTAGCTAGAAAGTAAAAGGGATCGATAACAAATATAATGTTGCAACCGAACAAATATTCTTTAGCCGCCCAACCAACAATTTCTCTTTTTCTCCAAATAGCTCAAAAGAAAAACATGAAATAAAACCATACCAAAAAGAAAACTAAAGAAACAACATTTGAAAAAAAAAACTGAATGGATAAATAGAACTAGAAAAAAGAAACTCTAATAATGAAAAAAAAAAGAATAATAATCTCTTAAACCAAAAAGTGCATTATATAAAAAAAAAAAAAGGTTAAAAAAAAAAACGTCATCGTAATGAAAGAAGGAGAAAAACGACTTCGAACTTTTGCGATTTTCGAGTTGGACTTAGGGGATTGAATTCCAGTTAATATTGAGTGATTCTGTCATTTTTGATACGGCCTATTTTTTTAAATCGCATTTTATTTAAATTTATTCCAGTTTTTATATTTCCAATTCGGCGAGGCCGAGAGAAAAAGAACTCAGGAAAAAAAAACGAGTTAGATGGTGAATAGAAGCTAGTGGCCTGTTAAGAGAAAAAAAAATAAAAGGGAAGAAATAAATGAATGTGTGTATGTGTGTGTTTGTGTGTGTGTGTGCGTGTGTGTGTGTGTGTGTGAGTGAGCGAGCGAAAGAGAGAGAGAGAGAGAGACTTGGGGTCCCGGGGGTTTAGATCCTTGAGGTGGTTTTCTCTTATATTTAGCGAGATTTGTTAGTAGAAATACAGTACGTGAACTACTTTTAGTAAAGCTTTTGGGATACCTACTCTATAAGGGGGTCCTGGGGACGTTTTCGAATAGCTCCCAATGCCCCCTAATCAGCTACACCAATGAGATGAATGGATAAACGAAGAAATCAATAAATAAAGAAACTCGTTAGCAGAGACGAAGAGAACGAGAGAAATAGAAAGACAGAATGGTGAATGGAAGACAGGAAGAGAGAGAGACAGACAGACAGACAGAGACAGAGAGAGAGAGGGAGGAGATAATTGAAAGCAAATGAATAAAGAAGGAAAGAAAGAAGAAAGAAAGAAAGGGTGAAGTTGAGAAAGAAACTGAGAGAGAAAAAGTAAGACAAAGAGAAGAAAAAGGCGAGAATGTAAATAGAGGAGTGTGGTCTATTGAGAGAAAAGAAGAAAAAAAAGAGAGAAGAGAGAAGGGTGCGAATGAATATGATGGAAAGAAGATAATTAAAAAACAAACCTGCTGAGAGGAAGAGAGAGTGAGTCAACGCAAATGAGAGAAATAGAGAGGGGGGGGAGATATCATGACTAGGAGAGGAGAAGAGAGAAATATTGGAGGGGAGAGAGAGATAGAGAGAGAGCAAATGAAAAAACGAACTGAGAGCTGAGAGAAACCATCTGACTGAGAGCGAAGGAGAAAAAGAGAAAGAAGGTAACTCAAAGCAAGTGAGAGGGTATGATGCAAACATCAAAGTGGGGAGAGATAGATATAGTTAGATAGATAGATAGAGAGATAGAGAGAGAGAGAGAGGCAAAAGAGCAGGCAGAAGAGAAAGTACAAGCAAGAGAGAGATAGAGAGAGAGAGAGAGAGAGGCAAAAGAGCAGGCAGAAGAGAAAGTACAAGCAAGAGAGAGAGAGAGAGAGAGAGAGAGAGAGAGAGAACGAGACCTAGAAAGCGTAAATGAGCGAGTGGTATACAGGGGAATTTTCATCAAGAGCAAGAGCGAGGGAGAGCAAGAGATAGAGAGAGCAAGAGCGAGGGAGAGCAAGAGATAGAGAGAGCAAAGAAAATGGTATATTGCCTACAACCAAGGCAGAAACTGATACAAGTCTTCGCACAAGACGATGTAACAGAACCCAGAGGCGGGCGAGCAGCCAATAGTTAACACGAGAGTGTGACTGGAGCATAAGAGAGAAAAAAAAAAGAGTGTGTATTTTCACGTCGAGCGGGAGGGGGGAGAGGGAAGATATAGAATAATAACCACCCACTACCTTCACATTCAAGCCATCAACCCTCCACCCTCATTTACACATAACTTGCCACCACCACTACCACCATCACCACCACCAACCATCCTTCCTCATCCCCCCCTAATCATGAAACTCAAACAAGAGATGCAGCCAGTGAAAATCGATCTCTATTGACAATGTCTTTTCAACATCTTATACTGATTGGTTTTCGCTGGAAACATTTAGGGTCGGGTGACGGAAAATACCAGCGATCAACACAGAGAAGTGGAAAACAGGCATTCAATCCCTTGTGTTATTCCAGTATTATTGTTCAATATTTCATTTATTCAATAATATGGTTCAATGTATATGGTATTTTTTTCTTTTTAGTAAGGAGTGGGGATGCATATCAACTCAGAAGGATAAATCGACGAACCTTGTGTCCAGTTACAATACCCCAGGGGAAAAAAACATGAATCAAACTGTTCCTGTGACCCATCCTATCGCCGGTCATCCTGATCATGGTCCCGTCAATGTATTTCGTTAATACGAAGGGGTGGGAATGCATATCGAACCTAAACGTGAAATTAAACAACAAGTCCGAGCTCCAGTTACAATACTCTTGGGAAAAGCCTGGATCAAATTGTTCCTATGACCTGTCCTATCGCCTGTCATCTCGACCATGGATTGATATATTTCTTTGTCAGAAGAGGTGCGGATATATAGAATAACCCCGAATACGGAATAAACGAACCATGTCCAAGCTCAAGTTATAGAACATGAATCAAACTATCCCGGTGACCTGTCCTATTGCCAGTCATCTTGACCAAGGACTGAGGTCTAGTCAAGAAAAGGTTGGGTGAACACGAGAGCAATATAATCTCCTTGGTATTTACTAAGCTTAGCTTAGTCTGGCACTCAAGTGTGGGATGCACCCTGAAAAACCAACTCACTACAGTAGTAACGGTTTGCAAGACTTATTATTTCGGGGCATACGATTATAGTTGTAAATCACCAAAAGAGGATTAAACTCACTTAAGAAGTGGTTGCTAAGATTTGCTTATCAACAACACTGTGATACATTCAAGCTTAGCTTAGTCTTGTACAAGGCCACAACTGTGGTGAATCCAATTATTATCGAACTCACAGCACCAGTAAAAATCTACGTGACTCGCTTGCTTAGAATGGATCCGCAGCGAGGCGTTTTATATACAAAACTAAGCTCAAGCTGACACAAGGCCACGGTTGAAGGCTACCTAATGAAGGCTTAACTTATCCCACAAGTGAATTGGTCTTGGGGATGTGGCTAAGCACAGTGCTACTTAAGCCTCCATTCAAATTTTGTATAATTGTAGCAGAGTAAAGTTAGTGACACCACTTCGGGTGTTCATTGCCCCTGTATCAATTTTGACACATCGAACGGGCGGAGTAAGTGGAAATGCGTTATGACAGCCAGAGCAAAGATGACTGAAGCCGTATCCAGCGCAAAGACACTAATCACATTTTTTTTCATCTAACATGTACAGGCATATGCAGTAGAATGGCGGCTGCATCCATTGTTAGCCTTGACAGATGGAGGTCAGTGGTTCAATATGTTATATTGAGCAATATTATCGACCTGCAATATTATCGATTTGTCTTACATGTTCTGATTGCATTTTCTGTGCGTTTGTACAGAACACAATTCGAATCTACGACATCAAGAAGTAAGTACGTTACAGCGCTCGAAAGCGTACGCTGATGGGAAGGTTTTTGACAATACCTCGACCCTATTCAAGGAAACAAAGAAGATACAAGAGAGGGAGTATAAAACAGGCTATTTCCAATCGTTATTTCCGTACAGCACGCCATTGCACTCACTCTCCCTCACAATAAAGATTTAAAGACGGTACACGGTACGAAACGACAGTTAGTCTTAGCAATGCAGGTCAAACTCTGTACGTTGGTATTAATTCCATTTCCTTTGTTAATTAAAAGAAAATGCATTAGCAATACAAGCAATCAGGGTTGTCATTGGCTACTTTCAAAACCAAAATTAGGACAATTTAGAAACGAACAAACCTATTTAGTTACGAAACAAAAAAATTTGGTACTTGAGGAGAATTTTCGAAAACATAAGAATTTAACGATATGACATAAATATATTCGGAAAAAATATCTAACATGTATTTTAATCAATCTTTCCAATGAGTTTTGTAGGGTGATAAAATTCAACTTATTCGATTATTTTGTTACTGAAGCTACTTAATTTGATCCCAAGACAATACGAATCTGATCTTGAGCGGCAAAAGACATCTGGCCACCCGAGAAGCAACTAATGGTTTGCTTATGCATAGATATCCCCAAAGGGCTGATAACTAAATATTTTCATGTATCAATAGCAAAAAATATAGGTGGGAAAGATAGCCCTTCTGGTAGCAGAGAGGTCTGCATGATGACCTCACAAATAACTAATAGCAAGTTCGCATCTCGTTGAATCTTCCAGAAAATTGTTATGTAACTCAGACCATTTTTGAGTATTGATGAGACCTCTGTCAAGCTTGACTATAGAGAATACAGCTTTTCGTCATTACAACAAGGTTAGGTAGTTACGGGAGATCGGAACTTACCGATCTCTTTTCCGTCAATCATCGTTACATGCAAGTGACGAGACATTTTGACAAGATATCTGGTAATGGGACTGAGTACAGAGAAGAGTGGATTAATGTCTTTTCCAAGGTCATTTTTGTCAGTTTCTGGCAATCTTTTAACTCTTCTGTTTTTATTGCTGGTAACCGTGATTCCATGGACATTTTCTGTCAGACTGAATAAATGCATATATATATATATATATATATATATATATATATATATATATATATATATAGAGAGAGAGAGAGAGAGAGAGAGAGAGAGAGAGAGAGAATTTATTACACTTTTTTAGTGAAAAATTATTGTTAAACTCCGAAACTGGAGTTGAGATCATTTTCCTACTGTAACAACAACCACAACCCTCACCAAAATTATGGGTGTATACCAATATGTAAAATTCACAAAACGCAAAAATGATTTGGACTTACGATCAACTGATTGCCAGAATGATGTTTTACTGACTGAGCTAAATTTACAAGTCCTACATAACATCGAAAATGTATCATCTAGATACATGCATGACTCTTTAATTCTAATGAATAAATACATTTACAGAAAAAATATATCTTTTCATATTTTTCTGTCAGATATATTTACAAATATGAGTACAGTAATCGTCTTCAGTCGGAACAGAAGTTGGAGAGGAGTTTGATCCTTCAGCAACCAGTCTTGTTGATATCTTATTCTCTTCCGTCTCTTTACCCACTTTTTAAAGATTCTCCTTCAAGGCAAACTAAGTAATTTCGCTGCTCATTCGATGGTTTGTTTACTGTTTTTTCTTTCCCCCCATTTTCTCTCATCCTTACGGCGCTATTTCGACTTGCTTTTTAAAAAGTTATTCAAGATATTTTAATCTACTAAGATAAAAAGAAGAAAAAAGAAATCATTGCAATGGTGAAGGTGCCAAAATTCTTGATTACTGTGAAGATTTCTCACTTCTGTTGGCAATATTGATGCCAGCAGTAAATTAAAGGAATTACGTGAAATATATGAGTTTTATATGTATTTATTATTCTTTTTCTCACTTCTTCTACCTATATATATATATATATATATATATATATATATATATATATATATATATATATATATATATATATATATATATATATTCATACATGCACATATATACACGCATGCACATATATACATATAAACATACACACATACAACGTAAACACACACGTTGTTTGTGTGTGTGTGTGTGTATATATGTATATATATATATATATATATATATATATATATATATATATATATATATATATATATATATATATATATGTATATATATACACTTATTCATGTATATACTTATATGTATATCAGCATACACATGTATATGTATATTAAACATTCTCACATACACACACTCATAGACATACACATGTGTACACATATAGGGATGTGTAGGTATATATATATATAAGTATATATATGTATATGTGTATGTATATACATATATGTATGTGCATGTATATATTTGTAAATATATATGTATGTATATATATGTGCGTGTGTATATTCATGTGTGTGTGTATACATATATATATATATATATATATATATATGTATGCATGTGTATACATACATATATGCGTGTGTGTGTGTGTGTGTGTATAAATGTATACGTTTTCCTGTTTCTGAAATTGGAGAAAGTCTACAAAAAACCGCCTTAGTTATCAACATAGGTTTCTCTCATTCTTCAAATTACTCTGGCTGGCTGGCTTTGTATGTATCACGCTCCACAAAAAGAGCTAGAGGGCTGGAGATTTGAATATGTGCTCCTTATCACGTCTAGAGGCCCCCATCCCCGAATGTAGGTTTCTAATAGGGGGTTCAAAATGCTCTGTAAGTTTAGGCCAAAATAATCACCAAGTACAGGGCCGCCTTATTGGTGGAGAATGGGTTTCAGACCTTTTCAGTGATCACAGCCGAAGAAAGTCCAGGAAAGTAATTTATTCATTGATCACCCCATTTTTCAATTTTGTGTGTGTGTGTGTGTTACTTGAAACACATAGACGATGAAATTAATATTTGGGCAAACATGTCTGTTCTTCATATACATCATTAATTAATAATACGAACCAGGTTATTGTATCCAAATTATTCAATAAACGATAACTGGGATGATATCTTACGGCACTGTCGTCCACAACACGGAGTGTCACCAAAATTATTCCCTCAATGTTTTGTATCTACACAGACACGATACGCACTTGCAATCCTGCATATTGGGTGAAAAGAAGACCTTCATACTCATCTATATAAACGAATAGAATCAATTCATCTTTGGTTGTGCACGTAGGGAGTGCAAAAAGTATCTAATACACTGCAAAAAAAAAATTCATTTCAACGTACTATACAGCTTCGTAACTGACAGAATTTGTATCAAAGATAATATATCAATTCAACAGATACAAAAAAAAGAACGAATATTTAAAAGTTACAAGTGAAAATCAGAAATCTTCAATCCAAATTCCGTCACCTTTAGCGATAAATCGTACTCTTTTTGCAGTCACTGAGCACACACACACACACACACACATATATATTATATATTATATATATATATATATATATATATATATATATATATATATTATGTATATATATATATATTTTATATATATATATATATATATATATTATATATATATATTATATATATATATATATATATATATATATATATATATTTTATATATATATATATATATATATATTATATATATATATTATATATATATATATATATATATATATATATATATATATATATATATATATTTATGCAAGTGTGTGTAAGGGAAAAAGAATGCGATATTAAGCAACCTGTTGCACATTACGGAAGATGAGTAGTTTTCAAACATTCGTTCTTGGTTACTTGTTTCTTTTTCTTGCTAAGTCTCATGATGTATAATATGATACCCGTACCATTGCACTTTTTCTTCACTTCATACGCCTTTACTGATGTTCTGTCCTTTCTGTAGCATGCTTTCTCTAAGTATTTCTCTTACACACACGCGAACGCACTCTCACAAAGACGGTGAAGCATACAGGAATTCATAACTTTGTACATTTCATGATCTGATTTAAGAAAAAAAAATTTCGTGAATTCATTCTCAATGAGTCCACAGATCGCTATAAGGAGCTTTTTGATTGGTCTGTCGGTCTCTCCCAGATATGTTAGATAAAATAAATAGGAAGGAAAGGATAAGTGTGATGTCATTAAAAGCCTGGTCTATATCAAAATGTGCAGTATTTATTCTGATCATTCATTTTTACCTGTTCCTCATAATGCGATATTAACCAAAATGGTCTCAAAACGCCGAAAACTGCCATTCATGATTGTTATTGAAAATAATACTTGCAGAATATTCCAGTTTGCAATATTTTACGAATATTAGAATTATGCTCTTCTTCCTTCTTCTACTACTACCACTACAACTACTGCTACTATGTATGGTGGATGCATCGTTGAACTTGTTTATTCACTATCGAATGCTATGCAAAGACGACTAATATTGAATGTTCAAGAAACATCCAAGTAAGCAGTTATTGAAAAATAAAAATTGGACAAAAAAGTGCCACCAGGGACATGCAATCATACGGTACTTGAAGGTACCTTTAGTACACAAAAGGTTAAATAATCTTCTAGGTCTCACCAGTTATTTCATCTTTGTTAAATATCTTTCGGATCAGCAAACCACTGTTTCCATCTCCGGTCTCAAAAGAGCGGAATGGGATTCGTATTATGGGGAGATAAACGCGAGAATAAGCTGAGTATGATCAAATAAACCTGCTTCTAGAAAAAGGAAGAAAAAGATTCTACCTACAAAGGAAAAAAAAGTGGAAAGCAATTCTTGAAAATTTCCATTTTCACCATTCGTGTTCAACAGGAAATTGAAATGATGTTAGACGCCACGTTTAGCCTGGAGGATCAACCAAAGATTACCGGTTCAAAATATTTACAGATTCTCTTTTCTCTGTTGACAATCCAACATCTTTCTAGACTGTGATAACTAATGAGTCATCATCAGCTCAAATACCGTCAACACATACGGAAATTAATGTTTTAAAAGTAAACCTTTTCCCGAGCAAATCAAATGTAAAGCATGTCTATCAGAAACGGTAACTGAATTTTAAAATAAGACAACCAAATCTCAAAGAAAATAAAACTGACAAATCTAAAAAAATACGGAGATCAAATACAAAGATACGCCAAGCAAATTAAAAATTACGGCAATCAAATCAAAGAAGGATAAAACAGTAAGCTTTTAAAATATATCATGCAAATTGAAAAAGATATACCGAGGAAATTTAAAATCCACCTCATGATTCAGGTTGTTTGTCCTTTCAGTTGGTTCAGCGTAAGTTATATTTTTCAAGGCGAATTTTGAAAATCGGTCTGTACATTTTTTTTACTTGAATCCCCGTAGTTTTTAATTTGCCCGGAGCATTTTAAACATGGAGGTTGAATGTTTAAATTTGCTTGCTTTGCTTCCTAATTTTCTCGGGAAAAGTTACAGGAGTCATTCAGTAAGTTGAATATTTTTCAATCACTGTTTGACACGAGTCATTTATAATTGGATTTCTGGTTACAATATCTTCCCCAACCTCGCCCCCCCCCAAAGAAACGTCTTGAAATAATAATTGTTTTCTCTTCGGATTCTCGTTCTTGAAAGCTGAAAAACTTTTTTTTTCTTCCATATTTTGACTGACGAAAGAAATGAGTGATTTCAGCAAAAACACAGCCAGAAAAATTCCAATCCAACTCCACTTGATCTCCATAATATATCAAGGAAAAAAAAACAAAAACAAAAGAAGACAGGAGTCCAAGAAATCATAGAATCCATAGGTAAACTTGAATTCCAATGGATTGGTCACGTTGCAAGAAACGACAGACAATCGCTGGATCCCAAGAGATGACGTGCGTAGCGGAAGCCGACAGAATGCAAGATATAGAGACGAACTAGACAAGTAGAGAAAGTATTGGCTTCGCGTGGAAGAGAAGTCTGGCGAATCCTGAGGAATGTCACCGTCCAACGACAGACGAAAGGAAAATGATGATGATGATGATCTGCGTAATTCAACGTATCATAATAACAATTCGTTGAAGAAAGTCCCGACAAAAATCATCTCATTTTGAATAACTACCAAAAATTGTCGAATCTTTCAACCCCTTTTTTATCTGTTTGTGTGTTCCAGTGTGCCTGGTCATTCCATCTTGTTTACATACTTGAAAACTGGCATCAGTACTCCACTAAACCTCTCATAATTCAATTATGCATTTATTTATTTTTATCTTCATTTTTTGGGAAAAACCTTTTTTCGACATTTTTGACTGGTTTATTGATAACATCAAGATTCCAAACAATCTAGATATTTGCTGATGTTATCATATTCAATTTTAGATGTTTTCCAGCGGAAATTATATCTAGCTTCACCAGAACTGAATGATTCTAGATGTGTTACAAAAAAAAAAAAATTTCCCGATATTTTCCAGTGATGTCATGAGTAGAATTTATTCTGACCATATTTATTCTTCGATGCTTTTTTCTTAAATTTTTTTCAACAATTATTGACTGTGATGGCGAGTTATTATGATTATTTAAAATCAAAATTGGATAGTGAAGCTCATTTAATTTTCATTACACGCTTTAAAATGTAATATCAAAATAACGGGATTAAACGCAATTCTTGCAACAAATACAAAGTTTGATTTAATCCCCTTAAAATCTAAATTCAGCGTTTTTTCATCTTTCCGTTTTGAACCTCTGTTCATGCAGAATAATAGAAATATCTCTCAGTCAAAAACAAATGCTTGGATCCGCCCTAAAATTTAATCAACCATTCCTCAATCCATGTCCCTATTCTTTCACAAAATTTCATAGAGATTCCTGGATAACATTTGACGAATGGAAAACAAAAGAAACATAAGCGAATACATTAATACATGAAAAGAATGGAAGATCTCAATCAAAAAAAAAATTTTCCTATATCCCCCCCCATTACTTCTCTCTTCGCTTATGGCCTACTCAACCTGCCACAAACTTCATTGAAAATTCTTTGAGAACTTTCGGAGATAACGATTAAGCAGGCAGACAGAAAGACGGAGGGTATACAAATATTTCTTCAACTCCGTTACCAGAGGCAAAAAATATTTTCTCGCGTTTGAGTACACCGGAAGTTCTTCCTCTAGTGGTCTAGCACGCCAAGATACACACCGTCTATTCACCTAATCTTCAAGTATTTATTTGTGGTGGGGGACTCTCTTAGCTGAACAAAAAAGCCAACAGCAGCTGGTTACGACAACTTCAAACATAAAACCTCCCTGTTATAACCAGCTGCCTACCTTGAATCAGCCATTCAACCAATTCGCAAATCATACAAAACTGACCTCCCGATTAAAACGGACGATTTAGCATCCTACGTGTAACCTTTCTACAAGCCCGGCCCGACTTGCCGAGATAGACAGGTGAAAACCTGTCGTAGGCTCACCAACCTGCTTATGTTGTAGACACCGGATGTCTGGGCGCCTGCCACAGAGCATTGTTCAGCTATCTCGTCTCACGGACGATTACAAAGCAGTGCTGCCAATTAAAAACGGGCATATTCAAACATTTTGACCATTTCTGACTTGTTGACCATTTCAAACATCTTTTGCCTGTTAGGTGGCCATTTTGGCTATTTTCTGGCTATTTTCATGACTGTTAAAATACCACGAGAATATTTCTTGAATTGGCAACACTGGTTACAATGCAGGCACCTGTAGTAGGGAAGTCTGCCAAGCTAGTCTCACAGACGATTGCAGAGGCGTAGCTAGACATTTGTTGTATTTTGGGCGCCGGGGGACTTGGCTTCCTCGGGGCCCCTCTAACATTTAGAGAGAGTTAGTAGTAATTCAGTAAGTAAACTAGTATTTTACTATTAGCCCTTCTCTATCAGGGTACAGGGGGCGTTTTAAATTTGCTTTTTTTCCACCCTCAACTACAACTCTGGACAATTACTGGTGTAATAAGTTCCGTTGCAAGAGGTTACCCGACAACTAACTGTGTTACGTTAAGCAAATATCTAGCGTTGCTGCCGATAGAGCAGTGGTTCTTGCCCCCACCCCCAGTCGGGGTGTAAGGCAACGGGGTGGGGGGCAGCAGGTGTCAAACTAATCAAGCATCAAACATGGATTTTGAAGTAAAGTTATAAGAAAACATTTGGTCATCAGATATCTAAGCATGTTCAAACATAGCAAAGAAGCCAGTATAGGAGTTTCCTCCTTGTGACTACATAATCTTTGAAAAGCTGAATTTTTCGTCCTTATCGGAGACAAAATTCGGTTGAATGTTTCCATATAACATTCAAATAGCTCTCAGCACCAAAATGCCTGGAATATCAAAATTAGTTGAAAATAAAAAATGACAAAAAGCAAAAAAACAATATCAGCCGGTACATTGAAAGGTTCTATTAGCAATATCTTAATAGAGGCTTTCAGTTTCGACACCTGATAAATTTCAACATTTATTTCTCTATAGATTTGGCGATTTCGGCTTTTCAAATTTGAAATTAGTTAAAGTCAGCTTTTCAGTTTCAAGATTAATGGGTTTGAGAAAAAGTTCCTGCTTCGAAATAATGCCCTTCATTAGGATCATAGCTTGATTAAGATTTTGTGGGAACATTGCTACCGTTTCTACAGAATTCAGTATCAAGAGACAACTTTAAATGAGATCTAGTGACCAAGTCCCAGTTTCTGAAGCATGAATCATTGCAAGTCTCAAGTTTGGTCGAGACCAAGACTCAATTCTTACAAATTTATAAGACCAACCCTCTGGCAGGACATCTACTAAAAGGATATTTGTCCCAGTGAAGAGTTTTTCACACTCTTTGCTCATCCTGGGAATCGAACCCAGGACTTGCTGTATATGAAGCAGACGTACAGACCATTACATCTCTGAGCAGACTTTCAGCTGCAGCGGTTGCACAAAATCATGATGTGTTTATGCACATCTATGTATACATATACATATCAAGTTGATGTAAAAGTTTCCATAATTTTGGGGAACAAACTATTGAATAAATATTATTCATAATACGTACCATAATTCAATCATCCAAGTATTATCTCCAGCTCCCCATGCCCTTGGATCACATTCCACCTAAACTGTGTATTCAATCTTAAGAGAACTATTCCGATTCAGATTCGATTGAAATTTCAAGCAATACGTCGATACGTTATTCAAGAGGGGCCGCTGACCAGACAACGCCTGGTGCATGAAGCGGACCAGGTGTTCAGGTGACAAGACAAGTGTGTGCGCGTTGCAATTGCTAATTGAGGACGGGTGTTATCATCACCGATCAATAACCATGACTAGGTTTTAAAAAAAGAAAAGAAAAAAAGACGACCCCAATAATCCTGAAAAAGAAGAGTATACAACCAATGCATCCTCCCGATTGTTACTTATGGAGCTGAAACGTGGAACCTAACCAAGAGATAGACCTGCGAACGGAGAAGCATGTAACGTGCACGTGAAAGAATCATGCTCAATCTCACATGGAGAGATCACAAGACAGCACAAGATATCAGGAAGAAAACAGGAGTCGGAGACATCATATAATCCATTAGAAAACTCAAATGGCAATGGGCTGGTCATGTTGCGAGAATGACTGACAACCGATTGACTTCATGACTCACAACATGGATGCCCAGAGATCACATACAAGATGGAGAAATGAACAAGACAAATTCAGAAACTACTGGCTCTGCAACACCCATGATAGAGAATCGAGGCGAATCCTGAGGAAAGTCCATGTCCAACGAGGGATGCTAAAAGACTGATGATGACATCATTCAAAAGGACCAAATATTCACTGTACCGTTGCCTACATGAGTTTGTTAAAGTTTAAATGATAGGTAGAAAAAGGTGTTGTTTTTTTTTTTACGCTGACCAACCTTTGTTTCCGTAAGTTGATGGGAACCCAAATTTCCAATTTCTGAATTCCACCAAAAGCTCGTGAAGGATTTTTTACAGTTGACAGATCACATCATGAATAAAGACCCGGGAAACTTTCAAAGAAACTTCTAAGATCTCCCTAACATTGAGCAAAAGATAACACTCGATACATATGTTTGTAAACCTTACACACTTACTCGGATGGGTGCGCGTGCGCGTTGTAAGATATTATATGTAGTTGCTGCCCAGGTAGCAGTAAGCAGTTAACAATTTCTTGGCCCGATATCCAGATTTCTTCAGAATGATATTCAGGAATTAGCAAAAGAAGAGTTTAGCGGGCAGAACAACGTTGGCTCAGGCAGAGAAGCTCGATTTAGAAGTCGACGGAGGTATCAACATTTTTTTTATTAGCTTTGTCAAGCACCTGCCATATTTTTCCAGTAGGAAAGAATTCAACAGTATCATGATGCCTGTAGATTTGCCAAAACTCCCGAACAAACGTTTTACCGTCAGTAAATATCACACGATGTGTTTACTTCCGTTCTGGAAAAGTCGGGTAGATAAGGTCAGGGTAGGTTGAACATTGATAGCTAAAGATATGGGGGCTCTGATTGCCTGGCGCCCCTATCCAAGATTTGGTTGAATTTTACAAAAAGGGCCACTCTCTATTTAGGTACAAGGGGTGGTTTTCAAATAGCTCCTTACTTTCTCCCCAAGCTATGCTTCTGGTTGAAATTGAAATACTTTGAAACGTGTTAAGATCCCATGGCAAATTACACAAGGGTAGGGTCATAACGAATTATTGATAATGAATAAAGGGCATAAAATCCCAAGTTTCAGTGTTGTAATGGTTAACAAATTGGTGATGCTGACCGTACTGCAATGAATTCTGTTTTCACTGCGTGGACCACTACTGCCAAACTGAACTGTATATACACTGTAAATACTGAAACAGAATATGCAAGTTCAGTATAGTTTGACACATTGCCATAGTAATGGGGCACCAAGTGAGGATCGAACCCTTCACAGTAGGAAGGGTCAGCATAACGAGATTGTTTACCATCAAATACATCGAATGAAAACCTCAGAATTTCTGAAATACACGGGGATTTCACGAAATCCCTAGAGATTTCACGAAATCCCTAGAGATTTCACGAAATCAATTGTTTCACAATCTTACTGTGAAATAGAAAAGTTTATATTTGATACCATGTGAGGACGAGTTGGTACGTATTAGCCTCTCATACGTATGTTGAACATCCGGTATTCCCTGCTAAAAATAAACAGATGTGACGAAGGAAAGTATCATATATACTCAAAGAAAAAACTGATTTTCTTCTATTTTTATTTTTAGGGGTAAACTTGAGAAGCCGACAGTATTATGGATGCGAATATAGAGAGTCTGAATTTTTTGCGTAAATTGCGATTTTCTCAACAATGGTGTTGACTCAACTAATAAAAATATAAGAGAGGCAACCATCTTTTTTCGTATTTCCAACACACTATAATTTTACAATAGAGCTAGAGTTCATGGAGATTTGGGGGCCCTTCCATTGCTGCCCTGGGAGGACAGGGAGTTTCTAAATAGCTCCCTACCCTTCCTCTCAGCTACGCCTCTGTGATTATGATAAACGACTTCCGGTGTAGCTAGAATATACTTCAGAATGCGTCATGACGGGAGTGTCGAAAGATTTGCTCTCCCGAAACACTCATTTACAGCCTGTTTAGAATAGTGGAATGTTCGTAAAATGCCACGGACGAAGGAGAGGATGCAGTTTGCCCTCTTCTCCATCATTGTCGGCTTAATTCTGTACTTTGTTGTGGGAAAGGTGAAATAAAAGAAAAAGGAAAAAGGATTCTTGTAGATGCTTAGAGGCTATTTTTATTACAGTAAGTTTGTGAAACTGGTGACTCCATGTAATACCAACAGGTTTTGTGAAAATCTGAATGTTTCAGTAATTCCAGAAAAAGCCCAACTTTCAAATCAGTCTAGTCAACATCATCATTTTTTTAGCGTCCGTCGTGGGACATAAACCTTACTCGAGATTCACCAGACCTTACTAAAATGGGCATCGCGTAACCAATATTTTCTGAACTTCGAGAACATTTCAATCATATCATGAAATCTTAAGCTTCACCATCAGTCTAGTAATGGTTAATAAGCTAAGAGCACAACTTAGTAGATATTAAGTAAATTCTGCTTCAGTGTTTACAGTAGTTATACAGTTTGATTTATTGTTAAGAGATTTCTGGAAATCACAAATTCCTATTGTAATAATGACTAGTGGGAGTTAGAGGACAGAATAGAGAGGGGAGTTCGCAAGAGTAAATCGAGACGGTGTGTATATATATATATATATATATATATATATATATATATATATATATATATATATAGTGACTTGTAATAAGTAAATAGACACCAGATGTTTCGCTTCAACTTTTTCCAGGCACTTACGAAATGAAGTTCTGACTTTCCTGCTGTCGTTTTGAGAGCAACAACTCATCTTTGCATAGAATTAATAACTTTTGAAATTGGTATTCCACACCATGCTTTGCGTAAGAGGTTAGGCAAATTCTTATGTAATATTGCCCACAACTATTCAATAGGATTCCTGTCAGGGGGACTGACTTGGCCCAGAAAGTCGTTTGATGCAGTATCTGAAAATTGTGCAAATCCAGACTTGTCTGGAGAAATGCTCTAGCAAAAAACATCCTTATATTAATATTGTTCATGGATAAAAATGGCTTCTTCCTGGTTGATTGTCTGTAATAACCAAGTTGATAGATATTATTTTGGGTGTTCTTGGGCTAATTTGAAATAAGTTCTGCAACTTTTGAAGCTTTTGAACGAGTTTTTTTTCTCAACATAAAACTAAGGAAATCTATTTACTTCTAGGATACCCTCAATATACGCATTTAAAGACCTCGTAAGCACATTCAGTCACATACACGCATTTATACGAAAGGTATTACTTAGATTTAGGGGATTTTGAACGAATTGTCAAGATCACCCAGCCAGGAAAAATACATCACAATTTTGGCCTTCTGCCAATATAAACCAAAGTTAGTAAATATTTGAGGAATAATGTAACCAAGCTAGTTTCGTAGACCTCTAGCCAAAGATAAAGGGTACTCCACATTCATGTCATTGTTCAGACAAAGCTAAGCCTTGTATATAATTATGTACGCAGTCACAGAAGAACTTGTAGAATAGAGCTGGAAAAGAGAAGACGTGATAGACAAAGGAAGAATAACATTAAAAAAGCAACAAAAAACGAATGAAGTTGAATAGAGAAAAGGGGAAAGGAAATAAAGAGAATGAAAGACAATGTTGGCTGCTGCAGGGTAAAAGTCTCACCCTGACTTTCATTCCGACTCAAGATAATTTCTGCAACTTTTGTATACTGTATTTAATAGATATAATTATAAAAAATCATATTAATTTTACTTAGAATGAGATAGATTTCCGTTGATATCTTTTAACATGCCAAATTAGCTCAGTTAGTAAGACAGCCTGCTGGCGATCAGTTGGAGGTTGTGAATTTTGCAAATCGATTTACGCCGTTAATTTTGGCGAGGATTATTTTTGCTGTTTTTGTTCTTGAATCGGTAGAAAAATAAAGTCAATTACATTCTTGGAGTTGGACAAGAAATCCAGTTTCGGAGGATGGCAAATAACCGATTTGAATGTAGATATAGGAAGAAAAGGAGAAAAGCGGAAAGAAAGAAAGAATGAGAGACGAAGAAGATAGAGAAATGAAATAACGATACAGAATGCAGACCAGGTGGCAAGTTGATAGAAATAGACACAAAGCACGGGTATTTAAAGCTTAGCTACGCCAGGTATTACTATACATTGGTGGGTGGGGACGCTCCGTCGGTTGGTTTGCCGCGAGACGGGGGATAAGGATATTGTTCAAGAAGATAATGGAATGGTTGGTTAGGGTGAGAGATTTGTGGGCTGGGCTATGAGTTTTTTTCAAGTACCCGTAAGATTTCCTCTCTCTGTGTCCTGCCCCTGCACGATCTTACCTACTCCTTCCCAAGTTAGCAAGTCAGCCAATGATCGGGAGAAACAATGACGCCGATAATAATGTTAATGATGATTAAAGAAAAGAACGGAAATGGTCCTGATGTTGATAGTATCATCGGTAGATCAGGCAGCAGTAAGGTATCAAAAAGATTACAAAGGTAATGGTGCTATGGTTTAAAAACATATTCGGTAGGCTTAATACAGTCTGATACAGAGCTGGATGAAAAAGAGAGAGACTGTAACAAAATTCGATTCCAAATGAAGATGATTACTGTAACTTATGTATCGTATACATAATGAATGAAGGGATATGAAATCATCTAATTTTTTGGTATCAACGCATTTGTTTACTGTAGTAGAATAAGCCCAAGCGTATCCCGAAAATACATTTTGATGGAGGTGTAATACTTGTCAGTCCTGAAGAGAGCTGCCTACTTATCAATTGTTCGTGATTCTAAATCACGGTAGGGAAATGTTTATGTAATGATAGAATCTATAGAATAAAATGGTATAAGCCCTTGTTTATCTGAGACATAAAATTATATATATATATATATATATATATATATATATATATATATATATATATATATATATATATATATATATATATATATATATATATATATATAAAAGACTTGTTAGTTTGGTGCTATTGGTAAGAGAGCCACCTACTGATCACTTGGTCGCGATTATGTGCAATGTTAGTACTTGAACTCAGAGAGCAAGGGTTGCCAGTTCGAATCTTACCGGAGACTTGCGCCAGGCCCCCTGAGTGGAGGGAGTAAAAAGTCAAGGGGACACCAGAGTTAGTAAAATAGAGAAGTGCATTGAAATATTCCAAGTCGATACGATGTGTCCATTAATGAGACAGTTCACCGGTGAATGGATATAATACAAGCATGCTAAAACTGTTATAACAGAAGAAAACAAGGTGGCTAAAGGCTAAGGATGTCTCTGCAATGTGTACGCACGAGCGTGTGTGTCGGGAGGGAGCGAAAACAGCTTGGCGCTGCTAATCACTCTCAGAGGCTTTAGCCAAGAACCGACTAAACAGACCTGCTATATATTTAAAATTTGTAATGCATATTTTTTTTTCATTTCCTAACCCCTTTAACCGTGCCTATAAAGAGAAATCAAGCGGAGAATCACACTAGGATGGTAAGCCTTTGGCAGAGTAAGCTCAACCTTCAAAAGTAAGAAGATCCCATTAATCCAACAAGAAGGGTGTATAACAAATGCATCCTCTCAATAGTCACTTATGGAGCTAAAACATGGAACCTAACCAAGAGACAGATTCGCAAATTGAGAACCATGCAACGTGCACATGAAAGAATTATGCTGGGCCTCACTCGGAGAGACCACAAGCCGGCACAGTAAATCCAGGAAAAGACAAGAGTCAGGGACATCATAGAATCCATTAAAAAGCTCAGATAGCAGTGGACAACCGATGGGCGTCGTGACTCACGACATGGATCCCCCGAGATCACATGCGCAGCTGAGGTCGGCAGAATTTTAGATGGAGAGGCGAGGTGGACAAATTCAGAAAGTGCTGGCTCCGCGACGCCCATGATAGAGAAGTGTGGCGAATCCTGGGGAAAGTTTATGTCCAACGACGGACGTTAAAAAACTGATGATGATGATGAAGCGTAAATCCGATGCAAGGTCTTGTGATGCATTCAACATCAGGAAAACGATCGCAATAGAACAAGTAGAATCAATTCGATCGGAGAGGGGCAAAATGCTATCGATCATTGGAGAAAGAATAAAGCTGCAATCGGTCAACGATCGTAACCATCTTTAAGAATCAAGTGAGAATAATTGAACATATTTGTAAGACCCTGCGCTGTCCCGATCAAAGCTCCAATTAATACTAAGCCTGGACCGTTCTGTCTCTCCAGACTATGCAACATCCCCCCCACCACCACCACGTCAGAATCCCTCTCTTGTCTTCCCTGGTGTTGTTAGCTCAGACGAAAGCAGAGGACGATTCGTCTAGCGTCAGCTTGGTTGCAGGAGCCACCAGGACGGGCGTCAAATTGAGCGTCAAACCATCTTCAGGGGACTCCACTCCCTGGTTTTGAATCAGAATTGTCATTCTCGAGACTGGTAGCTTTTTATAAAGAATAAGATGAAAATGTTGGAACCTGCAGAAGACCTAGGGTCGCCACATTGAAAGTTACAACAAATACAAAGCTACGCTGTGGTTTGATCATAGAAACAAAAAAGCTATTGATAATTCAAATAGGCGATCTAAATCAGTGTAACATGCCTATCATCCTTACATTAGTGCAAGAAAAAGCCTGAAGTCTTTTCAATGATTAAAAAGCTGCACGGGCAGTAAGTGAAATTGATCGTCATGAAAAATTTACTGCAAGTAGAATTCATGATAATCAATCTTTCAACCTCCACCGCGAACATAGATGTTTTCCAAGATTCGCCAGATCTGCATATTGCAAGCGTAATATCTCCAGTCGCCAAAATCTCCTGAACCTGTTTCATTCATCACACCATCTTAATATTTGCCGACAGCAATGTCATATATGATCCCTGCGGATCTGCGTAGTGGTTCGTGATGTCCAACGGTTGTCTGACATTCTTGCAACACGACCAGTCCATTCGCATTTATTGTTTTCGATTGGCTTCTGTGTTGCCCCGATCTCTCCCCGAAAACATGAATTTCTCCTACACACATTTCAAGGTTATCAGTTAAAAGGTCAGTCTTTTGGTTCGATCCACGTTTCAGCTCCATAGGTGACTATCAGGAGAACACCTTGGTTGTAAACCTGTCTTTCAGGACTGCTGAGATTTTTTTGTTCTCGAAGATTGAGCTTACACTACCGAAAGCTTACCAGCCGAGAGTGATTCTCCGATTCATGGAGAATCGTTATCTTAGGTAGATGTAGTGGTCTACTTTCTTCAGCCAACTGTGGCCGTTGTGTGTTTATCCTCAATATGTTGACTCATTGGAAAAAACAAACATTTTTAATCTATATTGCAGATTTTCGAAACGACGCTAATATCATAGAACTTGCGGCGATTCACTGATATTTTGAATTAGTATGGGATGTGCCGTAATTGCAGACCCACGTTTTCACTGAAAATTCCCGGACAAGAGGGAATGCAGTTCGTCTGGACCTCTTCCATCGAAGTAACGGAAGAGAGGTGCCGAACTCGTAACACTACGGCGATTGGAGAATGGTTCGATTGTAGAAAAAAAGACTCCTCGTCCGCTAGTCCACGCATGAGAAGAATATAATGATATTATTGCACAACAAAATACAGTATCAGTTACAGGAGAGGACAAAACATCTCCAGAGAGGTCAGGTGAACTTTAGAGCAAACATACTAAATTCAAGCAAAGCCGACGTTTAAATAAGTCTCAGTTATAAAAAGAAAACTAAAAATATGATAACAGGAATATAAGTAGAAAAAAATGGATTATAGCCTCATGATTACTCTGGCTATTTGCCTACCCTTCCGTGAATTTGTTCTGATCATTAAATGCTTAAGCCTGCAATTAAAAACATATAGCACACGTACCTTTCAAGTGTTTACTGATTTAACACTTGAATAATTACCACAAAAATTCGAAATATGATATGTATATTCATATACGTTTACAGCTTTAAGCACTACACGCATTTGAAGACCTTTTAAAAAAATCCTTTTTTTTTTTTTCGTGTGTCACTTCGGTCACCGAAGACATTATTCGCTGGGGCTCACATCATCGTGTCACCCCAGGATCAGGTCATGCGTTTCAATCAACAGTCGAGTGCACCATCCAGATTCTAGATAATACTGTGGGTCGTATTAGCCTGCACTACAAACGGCGGGTGAAATGTCTACCGTGTATCCAGGTTGTCACTGAGATATATTCCAAATACACCCTTTTGTCTCCCAGCCTCGTAGGACTGGCAGCGGACGCCGGTGGGGTGGGGCGGGAGCAGAGATCAGATTCGACTCATGGCCAAGAATAACACGAGACTGGCCGGGATAAATCAAATTTCAACAAAACCAGATAAGATGTGTACTCATTTTTACCTATAAAAGGATTAACTGATGAGAGATATCTCTCTACCCCTCCTTCCCTCCCTCCCTCTCTCACGCACACACTCATTTACACGGTCTAGTCTGTGTGTGTATTTCGATGGTAACATACACATAGATATATAGATGCGTCCGTAGCCAAATTATGCAAAAAGCATAATTGTGTCAGGTCAGTGGCTGACTTATTGATTCAACCTTGTTATTAATATCACGAAATATCATCATCATCATCTGTTGCAATTCTATTGCTGGCAAAGTGCATCTCCCCTCACCTTCCATAACGACTGTGATTGCTGTAGCCTCTGCCAGGGGTTACCGGCAAACTTTTCCAAGTCAAACCTCAATCTTGGGTCAGGTCTTTTCGCTGATGTATTTATTAACCATCCAACGGGAACTAAATCAGTACTTACAGAAAGTGGAAGAAACGGGTACCTTCATGTGTGTGTGTGTGTGTGTGACCAGATAGATGGATGAAAGGATAATTATACCATTAATCTAGCTCTATATAAACCTATTGCAGTCTATTCACGCTTCAGGTCACATTAATCTCACGATAAATAGATTTCTAGCTATCCAGTTTCCAGTCAATCAATCAATATCAGTCTATCTGTCTATCTATCTACGTATCACATCGAATCTGTAACAAAAAAACCCGTCTCTCTGTCATTATCTACTTGTGTTGGTGTTCGATCACAGAACCTTTGGAACGGTTGTCAGACGTTTCGACTGCTGGTGCGAATATTTCGACCCCTGACGTTTCATACTCATTTTGTTTTCAAAGGCGAACATGATCAAGAAAAGGTAATTCAAAACGAAATACAAGTATAGAATATAAGTGTAATCCGATGTACAATAATCATAAGTTACTTCATCGTCGTTGTTCAGCGTTTTATAAATCTTACTTGCAGAATATCTACGCACATGCATATTTGTGTGTGAGTGAGATATAAACCACAGGCCGTATATATTATTCCGAAAAATCTTTATTCCAACAGTGCTCAATACTCAGAGTAGAGAAAATATATTGATTAAATACATAGATATTGTCTATTACAATGGTATGCACTAGTTTCGCGTAATCCTGCTTCTCAATCTTTCTGAAGAGCTGAATAAGGCGAAACGAGGGTATACCATTCTATACTGAAGGGTGTATACAAGTAATATATATATATATGTATATATATATATATATATATATATATATATATATATATATATATATATATATATATATATATACACACAAAAGTTGTTAAACAACGAAACAGCCGTCTGTGGATGACACAATTATATATATATATATATATATATATATATATATATATATATTATTGTGTCATCCATAGAGAGCTGTTTCGTTGTATTACAACTCTTCAGTGTGGCTATAGACTATCCATTATCCCATCCAGTACCACGAGGCAGGATCGAAAGCTTAGCTCCAGATCTTGAGGCTGATATCCTCCCTCAACTCCACGGAACTGGACGGTCAGTGAGGTTGAATTTGAGTGATATATCAATTGTAAATATTCCTCATCCACCAGAATGCTCCATTCCATTTTGGAAGAGCATTATATATATATATATATATATATATATATATATATATATATATATATATATATGTACTCAAGATTGGGGATAGCAAACAGCCGACACATGTTTCTTAGTTCATCCATTCATCAACAGTGGTGGTTTATTTTTAGTTTTAATCTAATTACTTTGATAAGGCTTTGTATTAAATAACTAAAAACCAATGACAAATAGGAATAAGAGAGACTGGAAGCTGTATATCAACAGCAGGTCTTAGTATCACGGATTTGAACCCTTACAAGAAATACAAAGACTTGGGGGTGGGAAATTAGGATAACTAGACTCCGCTCGCCACTGAATCGACATGGATTGGCGACCCAATGAAACCCAAACTAACACTTGTGTGTGTGGGTGTGTGTTCAGACCGATGCAGTTTTTGAACACGTGAACACAAAAAATAGTAGTATGTATGTATGTATACGTGTATATCTTAGTGCTTGTGCGTTAATTCTAATTAGTACATAAGCTCAAAGGATTATATATATATATATATATATATATATATATATATATATATATACGCACACACACACACATATATATATATGTGTGTGTTTGTATATATATGTAATCGTTTGAGCTTATGTACTATATATATATATATATATATATATATATATATATATATATATATATGTATTGATGTTTGCTCAGTCTGGCGTGGTGCCATGATATTACATCACCCAATGAAAATCGAATTCAGCGGTCTGAGAGATTATCTAGCTAAACATAGCAAGTATTAATAAAATATCATGTATGTATATACACATGGATAAACTATTGATATATCCATAGAAACCACAATGGATGTAAAACTGATATCCAGGCTCATGCCTCTATGTAATACTAGCATGGATACCTGGTATTGCCTGGGAAAAAAACAAACTTAAAAAGAGATAACACATAGGAAAATATGTTCTTTATTCCATCTCACCCAACACAACGTAAAAATATTTGAACAATAAATACAGCCACTTAATTTGAAATGCCATAGGATGTTACTGAATAGTAGATGAAAAATAAAAACAAGAAAAAAAACAAAAAAAAACAAAACAAACAATTATTGTGCAATTAAAGAATGTTTGTATTTTGATATTCACAGGTATTTTCTGAATTTGTGGTCCCTTTCTAACACTGGCTTAATCTGACTAAAGCATGTTCCGAACACTTGATGTCGCACGATATTCAGCCTGCTATCTCGAAAGCCATTGTAGCTGTGTTTTGTTAGTGATAAGGTGGGCTTCGTTGACCACTTCATCTATTGTACGTTCTTAATGCAAAGCATGTAACATATCATATTCAACACAAGGTCCAATGAAAATGATTCATTCCATATAAGATATGAATTTAAGAGGTCCGGTTGGTCACACACTAGAAACCATGACATGATCAAGTGCGTTTGGAAGCATGCAATGTTGGTTGGGGGTGATCAATGAATAAGAAACTTCTCTCGCCAAGCGTGAATGCAGCTGGACACTGAACTAAGCGACCAAATTAGCATAAACTTACGTTTCAAATAGTTCCACTAAAAAGCTCATTTTTGGGTGGAATTCTAACAGATATAGCAAAAAGTTAATGTTCAGGGCACATTGATAGAGAGATAGCGAGTCAGTCAGCGAACCAGAATCACTTAAAACTGAATAAAACAATACAGACAGATTTTGGTCGTTAGTTTCTATCACAATGGCTATGGTACACAAAAAGAATCCTTACAAAGAGGTGTCAACATAATGATCACTGTAACTTCTCTTTTCTGTTTCTTTGTTCCTCTGTCTTTAAGACTCTTCCACTTTAAGGCATCAACTTTACTGATAAAAATGTCTCCCACCTTAGTACTAGAACCAAGGATACTTTCACGAAGGAGTTCGGTGACTTTCTTTTAGATATAAAACCAGAGATAGCATTGAGAATATGTATGCGTTCAATTACATAGTAACAGCTTTGAAGAAATGAACTACCAAGTCTTAACGTGAGACATGATGAAGAAAATGTTCAATCTACACCAAAACATAGGTAAAAATATTCATTAATAGCATTACATCCTACGGTACACACACACACACACACACACACACACACACACACACACACACACACACATATATATATATATATATATGTGTGTGTGTGTGTGTGTGTATATATATGAAAACAAACATTTATACATATATGAATACACACATACACACACATATATATATATATATATATATATATATATATATGAAAACAAACATTCATATACATATGAATACACACACACACACATATATATATATATATATATAGGTTAATATACATTGATGACCATACATACACACACACACACATATATATATATACACACATTTTATATGTATACATATATAAATACATATACATACACTTGTATATATACATAGATATAAAAATATACATACACACATACACATATATATATGCATATGTAAATGCATGTATATACATACATATATAGATATATTATTTCACGTATAGATATACATATATATATATATATATATATATATATATATACTTATACATATTTACAAATATGTATATAAATATATAATAACATAAACATAAACAGATATATGCATGCATATATAAGTACATATGTATATATAAATATATATACATACATACATACATAAATGACTATATACATATATATATAATATATACATATAAAAATAAATATATATAGATAAATTAAAAAATGTATGTTTGTGTGTGTGCATGAACGTGTATGCGTGTGCATGTGAGTATGTGTGTGTGTGTGTGTGTGTGTGTATGTGTGTGTCTGGTATTGTCAAAATATTATCTCATACTAATTCAAACATATCTGTCAAGGACAAAATGCTGACACCCCAACCCTTCCAGAGGCGTAGCAAGAGATCTGGGGACTAAGAAGCTAGGCTCCCAGAGGACCCCCTCGAAAATTTGAGTGATCCGTCGGTGAAATACCAGTAGGTGAATTACTACTCAAAAAGCTTTAGAGGGCGCCCTCCCATTGGGAGCCTGGTGGGAGGGGTTTCAAATAGCGCCCACCTCCCGATCAGTTACGCCTCTGACCGTTGGAGTTCGAATCTGTTCGTTGTGAAACACAGGCCTGCGCTGATTGGCTGCTGCTGGGCATTCAGCGAAAATTTCCCCAATTCAAAAAAAAAAAAGTTTTAAATCTTGATATCCCGATATTTTTGTAAAGGTACTTTCAATTGTATTTGAATGTCATATAGGAAACATCTTGGTCAACTAGAGCGGTAATTCTTGTTGGAAAATGGGTCTCAAAACATTCGACGAACTATGTGCTACTCGAAAGTACCGTTAGTTCAAAGGGGACTTATCACGATTGACAAAAACAGAAGGTCATCTAGATAACGAACAATGAACTGTTACGTGTTTAATAAAAAATGAACTGCTTCAAGGAGAAAAGCTGAAACTGTTTCCACAACAGGATATACAAAAAAAAAAAAAAGAATTAAAAAAGGAAGAAAAAAAGAGAGTCTACTTGACTATGAAAATTTTCTCGTTCTACATTTCTTTCCTTGTTCGTTATTTTTAATTCGTTTGTATTCTTTTGGAATCGGGTAATATTTCTGTTTTCTTCTTTTCAGTTGTATTTGGTATTTAGTTACGTCTTTTGTGAAAAAAAGGCGCTTCAGAGTTATGGTGGTTCTCCACGGGTACAAAACAAATATCAACTACCCCGTATAAGATGCCTGATTCACAGAGGAAGTAAATGGCGGGAAAATAAACGAGTACGTCTGAAATAAGTATTATTCTATCTAACAACGATACTGAGGGAGTGTGTGCGTAAACGTATGCACGCACGATTGAGTGTGTGTGTGTGAGAGAGAGAGAGAGAGAGAGAGAGAGGTGGCTAGGTGGTTATGCAAATACGTCATTCACACTAGATTTAAACGAAAAAAAAAAAAAAAAAAAGAAAGAATCATTTGGTGAGTTGCTCCCGGCAACGTGTCAGTATTCGAGATAAGTAGAAAAAAAAAAAGATCAGCCAAGTCAGCTTAAATCAGTGACGGCTACGTGAGTATTCCTCCGTCCCCAAAGTGTCAATGAAATAATGAGCGTGCTCGTTTCTGCGAATCTACACAACAAAAAAAAAGCTGCTGACACACAGACACCGATTTGCAAACGCACAAACACACACACACACACACACACACACACACACACACACACAATCTCTCTCTCTCTCTCTTTCTCTCGCACCCTCACATGCACACAATCATTTCCGAAACAATATCGTCATTTCAATATTTGAAAGCATTCGGCACTCAAAGACCTCAAGGACCGCATCTCTAAAGGCAATATTCTTCTGGACCTTCATTTTCAGCATTGAGTTTTCAGACTAAATGATGTCCTACAATAAAAAGCAATGTTTTACCATTGAGATCGCGTTTATTCAAGATGGATCACATTTTCTTCGAATCCCAACACAGGTAGGTCTACGTATAATTATGGATGTTCGATGGATTGTGATGTTTTACAGCTCGTGGTTTCGCAATGTTAGGTTTAGAAGGAACTCTGCTGCGGACCCCGAACATGATTTGACGCGGCCCCGGTGGCCTGTCGACCCCAAGTTCGAAACCATTGCTTCAAAGTATACACACACATCAGAAACGCAATGGAAGTTTGGAAATGCCCTTATGTAAGAGCGTGTTATAACGTAAAGACGGATCTTGTGTCAAAAAGTCATTGATCATTGTTTCCAGCCTTCCGATATGTTTCGATGAGAATAAACATAGAATTATTCAAATAAATTATGTACTCAATTGACAAAAATATACACCAGGAAGTGTATGAACTATGTATACGTGTGTCTGTGTAGGGGAAACATTTTGATTATCATACGGCATTGGCATCATTTGAATCGGAGCACACTCATTTCTTGCGTCTTCTAATACATTCAACGATTTCATCTACCTATTATATGAAGAATACTCCTATCTGTTATAAGTAAATTTATTAGTTTGTCTCAAAGTGATATCTATCATGTTCTATCCTAAATCAATGAATACACACACACACACACACACACACACACACACACGCACACACATATATATATATATAACAGGAATACGATATAGTATGATACAATATTGTGCAATATCCGATGTGTGATGGGTTTATTTCATCAAGTGCAGGATACATTCAACGTTAAGCATCAAGTTGAGTTAGAGAAGAGCTTAAAATATGATGAAATGTAAGATTCGCTATACAAACACAGCAACTTCTTCATCTCATCACACACACACACACACACACACACGCACACACATATATATAGAGAGAGCAAATTATTGGTGCATCCACGTGACGTTAGTTTGCACAGACAGATTGAGGGGGGAGAGAGAGAGAGAGTAGAAGTACAGAGGAGCGTTTGTGATCACGAAGTCATTCCAATCACATGACTTCTTCCTCTGCCGACAAGATGAAAAAAAAAAGAAAAAAAAAAAAAGAAGCTTACTAACTGAATAGAGTCAAATACTTATAAGTTTTGATTCACTAGTCACGCACATCCTGCCACAGAAAGCGTCGGCAAGCAACTATTTCCTGAAATGGAAAATGTTTTTACGTCGAGCTTTCGAAAGATCAATCAATGAACCGAGTTGTTTTTACCATTCTAGGCGCAGAAAAAAAAAAAAAAAACGGGCGTTAAGCAATGACGAGCCTAGTCAGTACCTGGACGGGTGACCCTCTGGGAAATACCAGGCTTCGTAAGCTAAGCAGCAGGAGATCACATGGAGAACCTTCTGTGACGATCTCGTAAATCATCCTATGGTGGAGACCAATCTCTACACTACCCTCAGTAGGCTCCCTCTCTACCCCATCCGAGTAGTCTGGCAGTAAGCGACAAGAAATGAATAAAAAACCAGGATTTACTAAATCCTTATGTGTAGCAAACGAAAAATTTACGCTTCTGATGAGGAAAGTTCAATTAATATCTCCTACACTCCATGTTCGTCTATGTGCTGCTAATACGATTACCAATTAATCTTTAGTGTTCTTATTACTCAGGATAAATTACGGTTAATTAATTCTAAACGAAATTAAGATATACTTTCCCTTCCAACTTAGGAATAGAGCTCTCTGGTGGATGGGGAATTATGCGTGAGTATATATATATTGCTTAAATTCAACTGACCGTCCAGTTCTGCGTAGGACAGAGGTAAGATGCCAGCTTCTAGGTCTGAAGTGAAGGTTTCGATCACTTCCCCGTTGTACTGGATAGGATTATGGATAGTCTATAGCCGCGCTGAAGAGTTATGATAAAACAAAACAGCTGTCTGTGGATGACACAATTATTAAATTATCATTCATATATATATATATATATATATATATATATATATATATATATATATATATATTACGAAAGATCTCATAATTCTGTAAGACCAATTCTACAAGAGCATTTGTTGAAAGACATTGAAGGAGAATTCTACTATTTTTTCTCAGTAAAATGACAATTTTGGCTCATCAATCGAACGCTTTTTGAAATGCTATACGTATTGCATTTCATCAGTGAGCCAAACAAGAGAAAAAAAAATTGAAAGAAAAATAAAAGAAACAAATATTTGTCTCACCCGCATATATTGTAAACTCCAGAACTTACCTGAAAAGATAAAATATCAATGAACCGAGTTGTTTTTGTTTTTGTGCTGACACACAGACACCGATTTGCAAACGCACAAACACACACACACACACACACACACACACACACACACACACACACAATCTCTCTCTCTCTCTCTTTCTCTCGCACCCTCACATGCACACAATCATTTCCGAAACAATATCGTCATTTCAATATTTGAAAGCATTCGGCACTCAAAGACCTCAAGGACCGCATCTCTAAAGGCAATATTCTTCTGGACCTTCATTTTCAGCATTGAGTTTTCAGACTAAATGATGTCCTACAATAAAAAGCAATGTTTTACCATTGAGATCGCGTTTATTCAAGATGGATCACATTTTCTTCGAATCCCAACACAGGTAGGTCTACGTATAATTATGGATGTTCGATGGATTGTGATGTTTTACAGCTCGTGGTTTCGCAATGTTAGGTTTAGAAGGAACTCTGCTGCGGACCCCGAACATGATTTGACGCGGCCCCGGTGGCCTGTCGACCCCAAGTTCGAAACCATTGCTTCAAAGTATACACACACATCAGAAACGCAATGGAAGTTTGGAAATGCCCTTATGTAAGAGCGTGTTATAACGTAAAGACGGATCTTGTGTCAAAAAGTCATTGATCATTGTTTCCAGCCTTCCGATATGTTTCGATGAGAATAAACATAGAATTATTCAAATAAATTATGTACTCAATTGACAAAAATATACACCAGGAAGTGTATGAACTATGTATACGTGTGTCTGTGTAGGGGAAACATTTTGATTATCATACGGCATTGGCATCATTTGAATCGGAGCACACTCATTTCTTGCGTCTTCTAATACATTCAACGATTTCATCTACCTATTATATGAAGAATACTCCTATCTGTTATAAGTAAATTTATTAGTTTGTCTCAAAGTGATATCTATCATGTTCTATCCTAAATCAATGAATACACACACACACACACACACACACACACACACACACACGCACACACATATATATATATATAACAGGAATACGATATAGTATGATACAATATTGTGCAATATCCGATGTGTGATGGGTTTATTTCATCAAGTGCAGGATACATTCAACGTTAAGCATCAAGTTGAGTTAGAGAAGAGCTTAAAATATGATGAAATGTAAGATTCGCTATACAAACACAGCAACTTCTTCATCTCATCACACACACACACACACACACACACGCACACACATATATATAGAGAGAGCAAATTATTGGTGCATCCACGTGACGTTAGTTTGCACAGACAGATTGAGGGGGGAGAGAGAGAGAGAGTAGAAGTACAGAGGAGCGTTTGTGATCACGAAGTCATTCCAATCACATGACTTCTTCCTCTGCCGACAAGATGAAAAAAAAAAGAAAAAAAAAAAAAGAAGCTTACTAACTGAATAGAGTCAAATACTTATAAGTTTTGATTCACTAGTCACGCACATCCTGCCACAGAAAGCGTCGGCAAGCAACTATTTCCTGAAATGGAAAATGTTTTTACGTCGAGCTTTCGAAAGATCAATCAATGAACCGAGTTGTTTTTACCATTCTAGGCGCAGAAAAAAAAAAAAAAAACGGGCGTTAAGCAATGACGAGCCTAGTCAGTACCTGGACGGGTGACCCTCTGGGAAATACCAGGCTTCGTAAGCTAAGCAGCAGGAGATCACATGGAGAACCTTCTGTGACGATCTCGTAAATCATCCTATGGTGGAGACCAATCTCTACACTACCCTCAGTAGGCTCCCTCTACCCCATCCGAGTAGTCTGGCAGTAAGCGACAAGAAATGAATAAAAAACCAGGATTTACTAAATCCTTATGTGTAGCAAACGAAAAATTTACGCTTCTGATGAGGAAAGTTCAATTAATATCTCCTACACTCCATGTTCGTCTATGTGCTGCTAATACGATTACCAATTAATCTTTAGTGTTCTTATTACTCAGGATAAATTACGGTTAATTAATTCTAAACGAGATTAAGATATACTTTCCCTTCCAACTTAGGAATAGAGCTCTCTGGTGGATGGGGAATTATGCGTGAGTATATATATATTGCTTAAATTCAACTGACCGTCCAGTTCTGCGTAGGACAGAGGTAAGATGCCAGCTTCTAGGTCTGAAGTGAAGGTTTCGATCACTTCCCCGTTGTACTGGATAGGATTATGGATAGTCTATAGCCGCGCTGAAGAGTTATGATAAAACAAAACAGCTGTCTGTGGATGACACAATTATTAAATTATCATTCATATATATATATATATATATATATATATATATATATATATATATATATATTACGAAAGATCTCATAATTCTGTAAGACCAATTCTACAAGAGCATTTGTTGAAAGACATTGAAGGAGAATTCTACTATTTTTTCTCAGTAAAATGACAATTTTGGCTCATCAATCGAACGCTTTTTGAAATGCTATACGTATTGCATTTCATCAGTGAGCCAAACAAGAGAAAAAAAAATTGAAAGAAAAATAAAAGAAACAAATATTTGTCTCACCCGCATATATTGTAAACTCCAGAACTTACCTGAAAAGATAAAAAAAAAAACAATTAAGAATTAACAAGAAAAATACTTGGAAGTTAGTCATTAAAAATCAGAATAAGCAAACCAAATCCTATCAATACATTCCTGTGTCCGATCTTGAAAAGAGTGAAAAAGAATAATCTTGAAAAAATAGCCATTATCTGTTATTCAAACAGTTAATTGAAATCCTGGCTAAGTTTTCGTAATCCATTTGACTGGAACGCTTTCGAAAACAGGGATACGTGATTATATAATCATGTCAGATACAGTGTAATCCATCAATTTATCAATCGATCTATGCTCTAACAAAGATATAACACCATAATATGTATCAACATTTCAACATAGGAAGAATGTTTATCTTAGGCCTGACATTCAGGGACGATAGTTAGATTGATGCAGAAGTTTCCAGCATTTTTGACTAAACCCCATTTTCTTAAAATTTGATAGCGTCAGCTAGGAAACTCCCCAAATCTTCATTCTCAAGGCCACACCATTGAACAACCGTAGCCATCAAAGATGGTGAAGTGCTCTATCCATTGTTATGTTTGTTCGTGTGTTGTAAGCGCTCCTGGTCATACTGTTTTGAGAATTGGCTTGAGTGCTCTACTGAATCTTTTCATGGAAGAAAAATTCTGATTTTTTTGAAAATGGCTTTTTTGACCTAACATCTAGATATTTCTAAATATTTTTACTCTATTTTAGATGTTCTGCTGTGGAAAATATCAGTGATGTCATTAAAAGAATTTATTCTGACCATATTTATCCTTCGCTGGGATTTTTACTACATGACTCCAAATTTTGACGCTATGGTCGTTTTATCATTGACTGAGACAGCATATTTATTCATTCCTTCATTGTGTATTCCAACATCAAGAACAATTCCCATTTTCATTTTTGCGAATTGCTGTGTTGGCGATGAATCGTTTCCGACAGCACACTATGACCTGCTCGAATTTTCAATAACAATATTTTTTCTTGCGAAAACCTCTATTCTGAGCGATAGATAAGACCATCTACTTACTGTCTCTAGAACAGAAATGAAATAAGAAACGAAAAAAACAAAAAAACAAAAGAAAACAAAACACAAAACAAAACAATAGCGACACTCTTTTCCTCACTTGTTTAATCATAGTGAAAGGCTTTGCTTATCATTCAGAAGTTTTTACAAATGTTAAGAAAGAATAACAAAATCCTTTTCCGAGAACAAATAATATTTTCATCCGCCTTCGGGGTCCACTGCGGGGCATAAGCCTTCTCCAAGTAGCGGAGGGGCTGATGGACCTTACCCAGCCATACTTGCCCATGGTGTGCCGGTAAGGAGAAGAGATGAAAACATACCTCTCCAAAGGGTATTAGCATGAAGTTAATTGACTCAAATGGCAATGGGCTAGTCATGTTGCGAGAATGGCAGACAACTGCTGTACTCAAATCACAACGGGGATCCCCAGAGACCATATAGTAAACAGTGGCTGGCAAAATATAAGATGGCGTGATCAAAATTCAGGAAGTATTGGCTCCACGACGCTCATGATAGAGAGGTGTGGGAATTTTCAAAGGAAGTTTGAACTCCGTTCTGTGAACCACACGACCACTTGCACATCCCCATTTAGGTATGCCAAACGATGTATGTTTCCTCATTACGGATGGCAAGAAGGAATACAATACATGTTGCAAGTCATTTCATTTGTAGCCAGTGAAACGAACAAAAAAAGGAAGAAAGACCAAGATAAGATATCTTACTGTAGCGTCACACGAAATGCCGTTGCTCTAAGCTCGCCGAGTGCGTAGCTACTGATCGGGGGCTTCGGGCTTTGGGCTTGGGACTACGGGGGGGGGGCAGGGGGGGACGGTTCCAACTTTCTGTGAGATGGTCAGTAGAAAGCCCCTAGATTAATTACTACTGTATTTTACCATGTATAGTCCGCTCCAATGGATACCCCACCCCTGATTGAGATTCAATTTCGAATGAAAAATGCCTCAACGTACGTACATAAATTATGCATTCAAATGAGTTTCTATAGATAACGCACAAGTGGATTTTGTTCTGCTAAAAGTCTCAGGAAAAAAAGTTAGAAATACATGGTGAAATACAGATTTTATAAATTCTAAGGGCGCCCTTCTATTGGGGACCCTGGGTACATCTTTCCATTGGCCTGCTCAATCACGCATCTGAACCCTGTTCGAATTCTCATGTAGACTTATCGTGTTTTTTTAAAATCCTTTTAATATCAACATGGATGACAAAAGAAGTCACGTAGAGATGTTTTCATCATCCATGTTGAAAGCATACTACGTGAAAATTAAATTGACCACAGAGAGTCAGAGACAAGACCGGCAGTCCTTCTGACCCTCCCATTTTTTTTTTCAACTTTTCCCATCGCTGGGTAACCTTAGTCGCGAAAATGTTAAAGAGATTATTCGTAGATTGGCTCAAATCTCTGTACAAATAGTCATGTGTTTGTCAAACGATTAATGTTTCCTTATTGTAAATGGCAAGACGGAATATGATACGTGTTGAAAGAGAGTGTAGTGGGTGGGCACGGGAAAGAAGGGGGGGGCAGGCAGGTGGGGGTGAGAACTGAACGAGTGGGGTACGAGCACGTTAACGAAGAGAAATACAAACTAAAAGAACGTGAAAAATAAAGAGAGAAATAAAGAGAGACAGTTAAAGAAGGGGAATCAGAGAGAGAGAGAGAGAGAGTGGGAGAGAGGCGAAGATAGAGAGAGAGAGTGGGAGAGAGGCGAAGAGAGAGAGAGAAAGTGGGAGGGAGGCGAAGAGAGAGAGAGTGGGAGAGAGGTGAAGAGAGAGAGAGAGTGGGAGAGAGGCGAAGAAAGAGAGAGAGTGGGAGAGTGAGAGTTGGATAAGGAGAAGGACCGGGAAAGGAAGAGGGTGAGAAGAAAAACGAGTTGAATGCAAAGATAATGAATTAGCCAAGATTTCAAATCCTGGTTTTCTACAACAGGTGCTAATTCCTTTTGACACAACACAATCTTCCAAGCCTTTTCTACGTTTCCATGGCAGCTTTTGTGTTGAAATAAGCTAAGCTAGGTAAATATTTATTTGTAGTCCCCTGTCGCCCAACATGACAACTGCTTCATTCATTACAGAGGAGAGAGGATTAATCTTCAAGTCTATTCCAACTAACAAATAACCTTGTCTGAGAAATCTTGCCGCTCCAATTTGTACACTTTACATTGGGTGGATTAGGTTGGTTTCGTGCCTTTTTTTCGAAGAGACCTGCCTCTCTTCTTTTCCACCTTTTGCATTGACTGGGTTAGGGGTTGCTTGCCCCTGGAAGAGATGGTATGCAACGATGACTGGCTGTAGAGGGGGGAGTAGAACGTGGGGAAAGTTTCAATTAAAATTTCATTCTCCTTTGGCCAGGGGGATAAACCAACGAACGCATACTGTATGTTATTTAAATTAGCTTCAAAACGACTATAACGACTATGATGATGATGATGATGATCGTGTTGTGACAGTTTCGAGTTAGTGGAGGGAACATCAAAGCATACAAAATGGAGTCTTTTATCTGGACTCGGAAACCGACAATTATTACCCGTGGAAAATACTCAACTATCTCAGTCACGAGGGAGACCCAAATGGATTGTCTGACTGATGAACGAATGACTTGATAGATGAGTTTACTGGAAGGAAAACAATAAAGAGAGATGGCATGTAATGAAGAAAGGAAGACGTGAAGAAAGACAGAATGGCGAGAGAAAGAAACAAAACATTCAAAAGTATAGATAGAAAAGAAAGAAACAAGATCAAGTACAGTAAAAAAGGGGGGGGGATGAATAAAGTAAGAGAAAAGGAAAGAAAGAAGAACCTACGTGAATATCATGAAATATCGAAGGTCTCTACTTTCAAGAAAGCTTGCATAAAATCCTGACCATTGACTATCCCTTTTCCCGGATGTTAGATGGATTTCTAGAGTGAAATTCTGCAAGGTTTTACTTGAGTGAAATCATTGGCAGTGATTGATAGTAGAAGATAGTAAAAGAAAAGAAAAAAAGACAACGAGAGAAGATAGAGGGGAAAGAAGAGGAAGACAAAAGAAAAATGTTCTATGGAAAGAAAGGAAGGAAGAAAGAGAGGGGAAAAACATAGGGAAACAATGCTAGTCATAAAATAACGGAAGGATAAGAACGAAAGAAAGGGTCAGGAGAAGAAAAGAGAAATATAGGGCAGAAAATAAAGAAAAAGAGGGAGAGGGAGAGAGGGGAAGAGGGAGAGGGAGAGAGGGGAAGAGGGAGAGGGAGAGAGGGGAAGAGGGTGAGTGAGGGAGGAGAACATGACAGAATGTAAGAACGAGAAAAAGGTGAAAGACAAAGATACAAATGCAAGGCAGAAAATACAAAAAGAAAAAAGAAAGAAAGAAAATAAATGAGACAGAGACAGAGACAGAGGGAAATGAAAGAAAACTAAAGAAAGAGAGAGAGAGAGAGAGAGAGAGAGAGAGAGAGAGAGAGAGAGAGAGAGAGAGAGGGTGAGTCAGAGAAGAGAATGAAAGAAAAAAGTGAGATAATAACGACAGACAGGAAAAAGAAATGAGAAATAGATAAGAGAGAGACTGCCTCTAGAGAATGAATGAGGAAACCGTTGAGAGAAGACGAGAGTCGATTTAAAGGCCAAATTGAATTGGGGAACAAAAGCCAGTAACAACAATTGAAAAGGAAGGTTGGATGTTGAAATCTCTACATGACTTCTTTTGTCATCCATGTTGATAACCTGATTACGAAAAAGAGTCAAGGCAAAATACAAAAGCTTTGCTAACAGAACAAATGTCGACATTTTCTTTCTGCTGCATAACTAGCAGACATTAGAAAGGAAATGCTACAACCACTATCCATGAGTATTAATTGCTTATATATATATATATATATATATATATATATATATATATATATATATATATATATATATATATATATACATATATATATATATAGATAGATAGATAGATAGATAGATAGATAGATAGTTAAATAGATAGATAATACATAGCTTTGCAACATATAAATATTTTAAAAAATATACATATATATATATCTCATTTGAAAAAAGAGTTTCAATATGATATAACACATTCTATAATCATTCTGTTGGATCTTATGTCCATTTATTAATAACACACACATACACACATGATATATGGTTATTAATTGCATTATATTATACTTGAAATGATCTCTCGTTATAACAAGGTGAATGTATCATTTAGCCTAGGCAAAGTAAATATAATAAACAGTTCAAGAGAACGGGGCTGCTGGTATATATATATATATATATATATATATGTATGTGTGTGTGTGTGTGTGTGTGTGTATGTTTAACCGTTATCATTTTTATTAGTCCCTATTGTTGCATGTCGGTGGTGAGATACCACAAAAGGTTATTCACACACACACACACACACACACACACACACACACACACACACACACACACACACACACACACATATATACACACACAGATACTTTTATGTCTGATTGATCAACGCACATGCCCACACACAAACTAATGTCACCTACTAATTTGCTTGTACAATGAGTTAGAACCATTCGGGTGTCCCAATGCTGAAGTGTTCAGTGATTTTATGCCAAGCCCGGAAAATATGCCAGAGTGCCCCGCCGTAGAGTAATGGTTAGCAATTTAGTCTTGCAGACCATTACTAATCTACACTGTGTTCGATCAACATTCAGTGCCACACATATTTGACCTTGAGCTGCACTTTGTAAACACTCACACTCATACACGCACACACATGTATATATAATACATGAATGTGTGTATAAATATTTGTGTACATGTGTGTCTTCATGTGCGTGTGTATGTGTGAGTGCGGTGTGTAGAGTGTGCGTGCGTTTGTGTCAGCGTGTTCCTGGTTGGAAAGAAACCCGATATCAGGTTGAAATTCGATGCAAACAAAAAGACCATATCTCTTCTCGAAATCAATATGTAAGATGAAACTTGAAGATTAAACCAGAATTATTCACGAAGAAGACAAAGAAGAAAAAGAAAAAGAAAAGAAACGAAAGGAGGGGTTGATGTGCATTTCAATTGCCTTGAATAGGATGTGAGAGAATATACAAGCTCTTAGTCGTTATTGGTTACGTGTACAGGTTTGGACTGTTTAGAGGAAGAGTACAAATGAGATCACCGAAGGAAGGAATACAAATGAACGAATTATTGAATTTCTAGAAAAGCAATAATTGAAAAATGAATTTCTCGTAAACTCAGAAACAGACGGATATATTCTTGTATCGAGCATTCGATTCTTTTTTCAAGGTTATCCACAGCAAGGCCATTCGGAAACTTCTGACCGAAAGGCTTACGAAAAAAAGTGAGTTATTAATACCACACAATTCAGGACGAATAAAGGCGTGTTGTTTCAACATCTTTTTATACGTCTTTAATTGGAGTTGAAATTGTAAAAGTTAGAAACAGTAAAACGCGAAATGTTTGAAACGAAGCCTGGAAGAGCAGCCAAAGAGTTAAAATGAAGAACGAGCCATGAAACGGGAAGAACAGTTGCTAAAATGTTGAAATGATTTATTGGTGTTAAAGATTATAAAAAGTACGAAACATTATTAAATGACATGTTCTAAATGAATGAGGCACTAAAATAGCCATAAGAGAATTAAAAGGAATAACGAGCGATGAAAGGGTCAAAATTAGAATTATTTATGCTGTATTAAAGATTAAAGCGAGGCTTCATCTCAAAAAGTGTCGGTCTTTCGCTGGAATACAAATATTGGTATTTACTCTGCTTTGTCGTGATCAGTCTGACACGAGACGACACGTGTGATACACAAAGCGTTCGAATTAACTCACTACATATTGGTGTGTTAGAAAAGCGCGCAAACGATTACCCAACGCGGACAGGCCAAAGTAAATTGGGCGGATTGAACAAACGTAAACATGCACACATACACACCCACGCATACACAACCGTACACACAGGTCTTTTTAATGAGATTCTAGGCTGTTATGTATTTTTTACACCACAGAGGATAATTACTTACGTAATTATATTTTCTGGAAGATTCAATGAAAATAGGAATATAATTCGTTATTACTTGAGTTATTTGCACTCAAGCTATGATGTTTACCAAAGAAGAAAGACTAACCTTCCATTATGATTTCAAACTGGGACATAATGCTGCTCAAGCTGCTACTGAAGTGAACAAAGCATTTAAAGTGAAACCAGTTAGAGGGCAAACTATTCGGCGTTGGTTCAATAGACCGACGATATGAATATCTATGAATATGTTGTTTCCAAGTCTGTTCTTACTGACAAAGAATTATCAGCAGGAGTGGTCTATGACCAACAAAAACAGTTTGAGCACTTTTTGAATATAATGGTACTTCAACAGCAATCACATCAGGTCATCTCAAGGCAACAGAAAAAGATGAAAAATACGAAAAATGGGTCTCACATGAACTGAATGCAGTGCAGTATTGAGCCTTTCAAAACTTTGTGCCTTGAAGACATTTTTATTAAAAATATTATTTTCAGACATATTACTACAGTTTTGTTAGTCCGACCAAAAATATCAATGTCATCCTAGTAGGTCGACTGACCCAGGAAAAATATATTTCGTAATAGACTAATTTATCCAGAATTTCGTGACACGCCTATGGATTATAGGCAACTCACTCAAGTGTCCCAACTCAATTGGGAAAGCTCTGTTCTACTGAGATTCATCTTTCCAAGAATTTTGTACTTCATATCCGTATGAAAGGGTTCAGTAATAGTGAAATCAAAATGCGTTATATTACTGAAATTGTGACCACTGAATTTCATGGAGATGGCATATTCATTGGCGTGCCGGTGGAAGGAGGGGGGTATCTTATCATCAGAGGATTGAAGTACAGTTTTCATTGCTTCAAATAGGTCATGTTTTGATTCAAAACTTACCGCTTTTCGTTATGTATACATATATCATCTATTAATATACAATTTCGTCCAAGTGACTTGATGCAACATTCAACATTCTGTCGTAAAAAGCGAGTATCGCAACAACAGATTCATTCATTCATTCACTTTTTATCGCTCGCAGCCAGGCCAGTCAGAGGATCAGTGGCAGGGAGGGGCTTCGGCTCACATTATTGACCGCATTGCAGAGATCGATCTCTCCGAAAAGAGGATTAACGTGATCATCGTGCGAGGCTCTCTGTATATTCCCCGGTAGCTACAGCACCTAGTCTCTCCAGTTGATTACCTATCTAGGTAGTGATCAGTCTCAACGTTGCTCAACTTCGGTGATGGTACAAGGACAGGTGTGTCTCAACAGGTGTACACATGGCATACCCTCTGTTTCGCGATGGTTGGAAAGCCTATATCGGAAGCCGGAATTCTCTAAGGGTATCTTGTAAAAAAAGACGCCGTGTAATATTCCTTCTAGAAAAGCTAGCAATAATCATGAAACATATCTCGCAAGCCATTACAGGTATGTTTGATCTTCATTAAGCAATATATAATGATACTAAAATATACTCGCGCAAAACGATCATTTATGTACAGATCGGCACTAAGGAACCTAAAGCTATTTCATTAGGTAATTCATTCTTTAATAATTCAAGTATCTTAATTTTTTTCAAAGTCTCACTTCTGTTGTTTTAATGTGTGATCTGAAGTGAAGTCTTGAGCGTTTCTATGATGTGATTGATAAGTCATAATAGAGAAATAGATTGCATATGGGCTCATAATATGTAAGAATTGTAACCGAAAGCGGGGATTTTGGCGTCCTTGGGAGTATAGCCCAACTTCAGATAACGAAGTTATAATATCCTGAAAGTTGCCTAGATACTGGACAGTAAAAAAAAAAAGAAATGAAGTAAGTTAAGTAAACAGAGAAAAAGTACAAAAGAGACTTTCTAATAAGCCTTGGATTAATAGGGGCTGGGGAAACGGTGACACAGAAATCAAGCTAAGGGGGAGTTCGAGATACACAAACCGTTGTAAATGAGGGATTTTTAGTCACTGGGAAAAACAGTTGACTAGAATTAAAATGGGGGATGGGACCACAGGGGTCAAATGAAGTACCAAATTTAAAACGTGTGAACCGTTGTGAATAAGTGATTCCTAGCAACTGAGTAGACAGGCACGGGATCAAAATATCATGCAGGGTCAGATTGATTTTGGGGGATGCAATAGTGCAAGGCCTCGTGGAACAAAACCTCTGTGTCAGTCTGTTTTTGTTCGGGCTGCATGTTTTTCTCTTTGTCTGTCCGTCTATCTCTGTCTTCCTTTCTTTTTTCTTCCTATTTACCTGTCTGTCTATCGGTCCGTCTGTCAGTCTATCTGTCGATCTTTCTTTCTTTCTTTCTTCCCAGTAGGTACGAGGCAGACGGTCGCCCGACTGACGATTTCAGCGGATTTATATCTTCTTCAGAATCAGCATCGGATGAACCGAGATCCAATTTGTATATGTTAGTCAGCTCTCTGTTAACGGCAGCCCCCAATAAAATAGATCGTTAAATAGATAGGTAACTAATACACACACACACACACACACACATATATATATATATATATATATTTATATATATATATATATATATATGTAATTATATGTGTGTGTGTGTATGTATACATATATATATATATATATATATATATATATATATATATATATATATATATATATATATATGTATGTGTGTGCGTGTGACTCAGTGTGTGCGTGTGTGTGTGTGTGAATATGAAATCATTTCAACTGTCCGCTTACCCTGTATTTCAAACATCTTACGGGAACACTCCACCAAGAGATAAATAATCTCTTCTAATCTATTTTTCTTTCTTTGATGAAGCCATTTGGCGCCTCAAGTTCCCAGTGCCTTTAGGTAGCCTTTCGCATATATATATATATATATATATATATATATATATATATATATATATATATATTATTAAATTATCTGAATGAAACCGCATCATAAAGCACATTCTATTGTATTTTATCGAGCTTTCTTGTGAAAATTCACTCTAGCGTCGACCTGACGAACCAGGTCTTGAAATAATGGATCGGTTATGTACGGTTCAACGTTTTTTTTTTGATGTGTTGACATATCTATCTTTTCAGTCGGTCTGTCAGAAGGTCCCAGTTATTTCAAACAGCAGAAATATGGAAGAACGAAAAACAGTCATGTCATTACAGGTGTGATATATTATAAAAACAACAACAACAAAAAAAAAAACAACAACTATGATGTCTCAATAGAAAGTATGGGTCTGGAATATTTTTTTCTTTGCATTAAAAAAGGTTAAAAATCACTATAACAGCAAATACTGCCATTTACGATTTTTATTGTAGTGGATGTTCGCAGAATATTTCCTTACCACAATATTTTAGAAGTATGAAAACCAACTGACTCAAAGAAGGACTACTTGCTCTTCTCTCTCTTCCTCCTACTGCTACTATTACTACTGAGACGGCGGACGCCTCATTGAACTTCATGTTTTCTTTCCAAGAGAGGTGTGCGTGTGTGTATAAGAGAGTAGGAGGGAGGGAGGGGAATGGAAGAAAGATGAGAGAGAGAGAGAGAGAGAGAGAGAGAATATAAAATATCATCATTTTTTTCCCTCTTTTTTAACACTCATCATTGGATTCTAAGGTCTCGGGTGTCTGTCAAAGGAGGTGAAAAAATGTGTAAGTAAAAAGAAGCAGTGGTTTTGTGAATACTGAAAGGAAAGAAAGTAAATGACAGGTCTGGTCAGTCACTCAATAGAAACCTCCACGATACCAACGTCTTTTGACAACATACCATGTTGGAGGTGATCAATTAAAATATGAAATATGGGTGATTAGTGAATTAACTACTTCTGTTGGATTACTAAAAAGTTCGAATTTTTACCCCCCCCCCAAAAAAAAACAAACGCGAAAACAAACATGAAACTAAGGGACCAATTTAGCATGAACTTAAATTGTAAATTGAATCTATAAGAGGCAGAGGGGATTTTGAATTAACGAAAAGAAAACGTTTCTTCTGGACATAATAAGGAGTGAGTGTTCAAACTTTCAGCCTTCTGGCTCAGTGGTTTCGAAACTTCTGAATGTATTCCATTTATTTGAATAATGCTACAGATCTGTGTACAATTATTATGCTATAGCTGTGTGATTGGTGATGCTGTTTCAGTCAGATTCGCAATATCAGGTTCAGAGGCCGCGAATCCTCGAGCATTATTCGTTAGACCCCAGATACGAAACCACTGCTATAGTCCCCTTGGTGTGGTCTGGACGCGCGACACATCCACCCAGATCCACTAAAAAACTGACGAAACCTACGTTGATGCTGACTGCTCTAGTTGACTGTTACAGAATGAACTAACAAACAAGTACAAATAGCACTATTCTTTTACGATACTGTCTATCATGTATTACTCATTCAGGACATTGCAAGAGCAGTTGTTAAAACTGCTATTCCTACAATAATCCCTTTTTGGCTGAGATATCATAAATGCCAAGACATCTCTACGTTTCCCAATGTTATGTTGGGCTCTGCATCATAAAAGCATCTTCAGTTGCATGGAAAACGCACACATGGCAATCCGTGCATATTTGACATAGCTTCTTCCATCAGACATCACGTATGCAGTTTGGAGAAAAGCATGGATTCGAATAGCATGCAATAAAAACCTGAGAGAAAACACTCTCCTCCAGAAGTGTGTAGAGGTCTTTAATTCAGAATGCATACCTCCAGAGATATACATAAACCCGCACGTATCTCCGGTAACTCTTACGCCCTCTCTTTCATTTCACGCCAGCCTGTAACAGACTATTCATACCTTCTGGTCCACATTTCCGTTATTTTGTATCTCTCTCTACATCTATTAGTGTGCATAAGGAAAAAAATCAACCGAATAATAATAATCAGTTTTTATCTACATTATCATGATTATTTCTCTATGTTCATACCGAATATTTCTGATAGTCAATCGGTGAAAATCGACAAGTTTTTTCACCATCTCTCTCTCTCTCTCTCTCTCTCTCTCTCTCTCTCTCTCTCTTATACGTATTTATGTAATAGAGACGATTTATTTGGAAACATATTTTGTTCTGCATCGGAATTAATCGAATAGCAAATCAAACAGCTGACAACGTAAATTATCAATAATAATAATAATAATAATAATAATAATAATAATAATAATAATAATAATAATTTGGCTGAAGACCTGAGGAGACTTATTGTCACTCAGCCTTCAGCAATGACCACTGGGCAACCGGTGTGAAACTGTAAACCACAGCATTACTGTGACCTATGAGCACAAGGAAAGAAGGGCTGGAGACTTGAGAAGACTTGCTGTCTCTCCAACTCCACCGGTTACCACCAGACAAATGGTGCGAGATTGCAAATAATAATAATAAATAATAATAATGGAAAATTGAAGATTGGGAGCTAATTTAATGCATCTCAAAATTTGATGAAACATATCCTATGCATTTCGTCCAACAACACACGGACTAACGCACATACCAAATGAACATGAACAAGCAAAAACTCCTTACAAGACCCTAAAATACTTCTACACGCATACACATGAGATAGATAATGATGAGGATCAGTCTTTCATCGTCCCTCGTTGGGGCACAGACTTTCCCCAGATCTCTCGATCATGGGCGTCGCGCAGCCAACGCTTTCCGAACTTGTCTAGTTCGTACTCTCTGTCTTGTATTCTGCCGGCCATGGCTTCGAATATGATCTCTTGGGAGTCGTGATGCCCTTCGGTTGTCTACCATTCATGCATCATGACCAGCCCGTTGCTATTTGAGTTTTCAAATGGATTCTATGATGTCTCAGGCTCCTGTGTTTTTCCCCATATTGTGAGTCTTGTGATATTTCCAGGTAGGGTTGAGAATGGTTCTTTCCGATAGTCATCTATGGAGCTGGGACATGGAATCTAACCAAAAGCCTGACTCTCAAACTGAGAGCCATTAACGGCCACCTCTTTTCTTCCTAACTGTGAGGCTGTTGAAGAACAACGGCCACCCCAGCAACATCCGGGTTTGCCCAACGTTAGTAGTTTTTGGTTCAAGTTCGTATATCTCTTGCCACTTCTTTCCCGGTAATGTCTACGTTCAGATCGATGAAATGCATGAGATTCGTTGAATGAAAATTTTGAAATCCACAAAACTAGTTCTCAATCTCTTCATTTCAGAAGTGTCAATAAACATATCTATCTATCTATCTATCTATCTATCTATCTATGGATTCTTGTTTATAATCTAATGCTAACAGAATGAGAGAGGTTTATTGATACACATGAAATAACCAAGAGACATGATACGGACTGCGATCGCTAACCACCTAGCTGCATTATCATGCCAGCTTGGATCAGTAAGTCCATAGTCTGTTTGATCTCAAATTTCTATTGTATAATGTTTGGTCCATATGATTACTATTCACGGTCGAATCATGAGTACTGACAAAAGAGGGGGACCACGATCAATTTACACACGGATATCTATCTCAGTTTTTGATGTCTATATTTATCTGATTATATCTATCTACCTTACCGATTACATCTGTCTGTAAGCCAATCTCCTCATCTCTCTCTTTATATATATATGAGAGAGAGAGAGAGAGAGAGAGAGAGAGAGAGAGAGAGAGAGAGAGAGAGAGAGGATGTATTCATTCAATGGAAAAATAAAAATACCATATATTGTAACAAATATAAAACAAGGTGTGGATACGAAGACATGGTATGATGTTAGTTATTTTCAAAAGATGAGTTAGAAAATGTTTGTCTCGAAGTATGATGCGAATAAACAAAGAAATCTATTCTATTCACTTTACACATTAGGTTGGTTCTCTCTCGATGCATACGAACACACGCGCTCTTATTAGAAACCGGTAGACAGAATAGTCAACCAAGGTTTCTTCAGTATTCAAGTTGGTCTGGCGGGTTGTTTTTTTTTTAATGAATAGCCATGAAGGTATTGTCCATGCGTACAGGACCCATCAATTGAGCAAGAGGGCTGGAATTTAAAACGTATACTCCCTACTTTGTCAAGAAAAATGATTTTCCAAGTTTTTTTTAACCCTTCCCCTGCCAATAGTTCTCTTTATTTATTTATTTCAGCAAGCATTACAATGAAAGTTTATGCTAAATTGATCCCTTTGTTCGTGACCGGTAGCGTTCGCACGTTTTTTTTTTGTTTTTTTTTTTTCAAATGACGATGCCTCCGCCCCAAAAGGACTAGAGAAGTGATTTATCCATTGATCACTCTTTTTTACAATTTTTTAATTGATCACATCCAAGGGGGGATGCTGTCAAAGGACATTGGTCACCTGACGGTTTCCATCAAGCGACTAACCAGACTTGACTATAAGTTTTGTTCGGACAATCTAATCACTTCTCATCTTTGATATCAGGACGACGTTTCGACCTTCCATCGGGTGTGCAACATGTGATGTCCAGAGAGAGAGAGAGAGAGAGAGAGAGAGAGGGGGGGGATAGAGAGATAAAACACATTTTCCCTTCACTTGCGGATATTATGTATTACACCCGACGAAGGTCGTAGAAAGATTCGACCGAAACGATGTGTTAACATCAAAGATGCGAAGTCGGGATTGGATTGTCCCAACAAAAGTTGAAACACGCTTTTAGTTTAATAGACACCTCATGTATACACTCGAGTACGCAAAGAAATATGATATACATAGGACAAATGCACATTTGTTGTTCAGGTTTATCTATATCCAGAAGTGTAGACAGCCTGTGGCCTCTTGCCAGACTACGGCCTCAACTATGTGATTAATTTATACCACAGTTGAATACTAAAAATCCTTCTGACTGCGTACATGGTCAAAACTTTAATAAGTATCATCATACACTCTATCAGTGCATATACTAATCGATATATAAGCACTGAGGACTGATCTGACACGTATTAATCGATTTCGTATATATCTACGCCTACACCCCAATACGCAAGTTTCGTCTGCATGGTCCGTCTTAGAGACACCTATATTTATGCTACAGGGGCAGAAGCCCTCAAACCTTTTCTTCCATCGTGACCCTTCCATCCTGTCCAGCAGTGAAGGCGTACTCCAAGAGAAGAATATTATGGAAATGAGGAGATATTTGAGAACAGACAACAGACGAAGTATTAGTAAGTAATATCATTCAATACAATGTTAAATTTTTAATGTGATTGATGAGCTTGGCTCTTCTTAACAAGTGGCTCAATTCTAGGCTCAATTCAAGAGACACATCTGCGTATCATTCCCGATTGTTTGATATTGGAAAAAAAGATGACCTAGAAAATGGAAGGAAGTGAAACGTAAGCGGATATACGCTCAAACCAAAGATATTTGCTTTCGCTGAGCGATCCTTCCGATGTCAACAGCGTTGCCAATAGTCTATCAGGTTTACCAGACACACGAGTTGCATTTAGTTGATAGTTATTAATGCGAAATTCTAGTGTTTTCTAAAAACGTGTGTATTCCTATGGGTAACCCGGAAAAATCAGGGTTACCTTGGTTTGAGAACTCTTGTTGTAATGGTGGGCTTCTTATGATCCCCCGGAAGGTTGCGCAAAAATTACTGGTTGCAGAAACATTTGAAAATCTTTCTTTTCAAGAATAATAAGGTTACCTGACTTCTATCAAGTTACCCAAATATTCTTGAAAAGGATGATACACATAACGGAAAACGGTTAATATTCAATCAAAATATGACCTATTTGAAGCAATAACATTTGTCCAACAGTCTTCAATTAATAATATGCCATCTATATAAAAATTGTAAGGTCAAGTGATCAAATATTCAGTAAAAAGCACGAATTATGGTTACTCTATTATTGAAGCTTTCCTTATGGATATGAAGTTCAAAATGCTTGAAAAGATGATGATATATCGGAGAAATGTCAGGTGAACATGAAGGATGCTGCAAAACTTTACATCCAAAATCCCAAAGTTTAGAGACAGTCAGCTGAGAGGTGTAGTGTCTGGGAATGTCATGGTGTATTTCTTTCAATTCATGTCAATTGCATTTTCCCAACATTTTTAACCTTTCCTATTGCCTTGAGATGACGGGACATAGTCACGGTTTTAGTCTTAAGTCTACGGTTAACAACTTGGTCTTTTGTCGGTACTGTCGATAATTCTCCATCGTTGAGCACGGGTTCGGGTCCCTGTCAGGGTTACTAACAAGTATCTATATTAACATACCTAAACCTATTAGTACCGACGCAGAGCAGTTCGCTCTGTTGTAGGGTTCATCCCAAAAGCTTTCCTGATATTATCGGTAGCTTTATATCCTGATTTGAAATCATACTCGAAAATTAGTGTAACTTCTTGGGTAGACATAATTGATTTGACGAGACCCCAAACCACCAGTCTCAACAAACACACACACACACACACACACATATATATATATATATATATATATATATATATATATATATATATATATATATATATATATATATATATATATAGTTTTTAACACTAGAAATGGAAGCAACTTTTGACAAAAACTTGAACTCGTATCCTAAATATCAGATGGACGTTTTACGTGGACGATGTCTCAACTGATTCAACCACGGAGTTCAACTTCTTGGACTGTTTACTTTATCGTTCGAAAGGAATTCGACATGGAAAGTTACAATAAATATCAACAATAAAATAGATAAATAAAACTAGAAGAATTAATAATGATTCATAAGATAATTTCAACTTCTACTCACAGAATTTCAGTAAATACACAAGTATCAATTCTGAGTTATTTACAACCATAACTAATTCGTAAGTTACAATTTAAAGGAATTTTCATTTTCTGATCAATTTGTCAACATCAAACATGGAACGCCCCAACCTTCGTTTCTTCAAGAGTCAAGAATAATTATTCGATCGAGTAGGAAATATTTGTTGCACGAAGGCAACCTTGGAAAGATGCCATGTTTACAGCACATTTAGAGAAGAAATTAAAAAAAACTATCTACCGCTCTACGGTAGTTACGCTTTAATATTAGATGGGCTATGACTAGATTAGCATCAACAATGTGCTTAGCACAAAGGTTTGAATATTTATAGATTTTTTTCATTTTTTCCCAGGCCGAACCCCACGTGTATATACAATGAAGCAGAAACAAACACCTGGTACGTTTCAAAATGTTGTACCTTTTGTTACAGGTTAAGCTCACTGGTTACTTATTAATGATCTAACGGTACGCTCCTTGAAGTTTAGTCAGCATGGATCGTTGCTCAGCTCAGTCATCATCATCAGTCTTTCAACGTCCGTCTTTGGACATAGACCTTCCCCAGGATTTGCCACACTTCTCTATCATGCGCGTCGCGGAGCCAGTACTTTCTAAATTAGTCTAGCTCGTCTCTCCATCTAATATTCTGCCAGCCTCGGTTGCGCATGTGATTTCGGGGGATCCATGTCGTGAGTAGCGATGTCCATCGGTTGTCCGCCATTCGTGCAACATGCCCAGCCCACCACCATTTGAGCTTTTTAATGGATTCTATGATGTCCCTGACTCTTGTCTTTTCCCGGATGTACTGTGCTGTTTTGTGGTCTCCCCGTTTGAGGCCCAGCATAATTTTCTCATGTTCACGTTGCATGCTTCTCAATTTGCGGTTCTATCTCTTGGTTAGGTTCCATATTTCAGCTCCATATGTAGCTATTGGGAGGATGCACTGATTATACACCCTTCCTTTTAGGATTAATGGGATCTTCTTTTTTTTGAAAGTTGAGCATTTTCTGCCAAAGGCTTGCCAACCAAGTGTGATTCTTGGCTTGATTTCTTTTTCTTTTGAGGATATCATGGAGATTCGTTGTCCTTGGTAGATTTAATGATTTACTTTCTCCAGTTCAGTGTCTACGATTTTGATCTCAGTGTTTTCATCTCAGAGTAGTGTGCTTTTCTTTTGCTGTGGAAACGTTCATCTGAACTAACTTGGTAAAAAGCTACGCAGTGAACGTTAAGCAACATTTCAACGCAGATCTCCCACCTTCTTAAAGCGTTGTATTTCCGAAGGTAAGGATGTGTCATAAAGATGGTTCCGTACGAAACTCAGGTCCTGATGTTCATGGGAGAATGTGATCCATCCTGAGAAGCCTGAGTTCAGCTCGACGCCAATCCATGACACTCAGCAATATTCGTCGGGTCCCACACCGGATATCGCATTGTGAATGAATATTTCATCCTTACAAAAATTCTACCAGTCCAGAGGCGTTAAAGGATTGGTGTTACCCAGGACGGTGACTGGGGGTATCATCTCCAGTGTAGTCAATTCAATAATTTCATGCGAGAAAATAGTTAGCCTTTTATGGCTATTTTGGATTGTTGAAATGGCTAAATTCGTCTAAGATTGCTGGAAAAAAGCTAAAGATTGACTGGAATTGCTGAAAAATTGGCGCTAGTGGTGGTGCTAACCGTTAATGCATTATTGAGTCACCCATCTGATTGTGTTACCCCTATGATGGTGCGTCACCCGAGGCGGGCTGTCCCAAACCCCGCTGGTACACCAGTGAGCCAGTCTCAGATTTAATAGAGGGCAATAAAGCAGCGAGAATAATGTATTTCAGTGAATTTTTAGTCAAGCTGATCGAAGATCCCGTCATGGTTTTCTTCTATTTATAATAGATGAGGTTAACTTCATTTTGAGTGGATTCAAGTGAGTTTGCGAATAGGCAACCCTGTTACTGGACTGAGAACATTTCTGAACGACCCACACCAGGAATAAATACACAGTGCTTTTTCCTTATCCACAGTAACCCTTTGTCCTGATAAGATATGATTCATGTTAAATTTTTTTCCCAAGCGTCGGCTGTACAGCTGTTGAAGAATTTGTTCTGACAAAAGTTTCTACTGCGGGAAAACGTTACAGTACGACCAACAATCCTTGCAACTAAATCCCTAGCAGTGCACTGTTGGGTCATCAACAGTCCAACAGCCATTAACAATAGGAACGAATTCTCAAGTGTCAGGTGTTTCCGTTTCACCCTATACATACGAGGTTATATCCTAAAACGCAATGAACAGAACGAAAAATATTCATTTGCGATGATAGTCTTCATTTACTGATCAACTAATATTAGAGGTGTATGAAATGTCCCACAAGAGAACACTGGATAGGTGAACAGATTCATTAATCTGTTTGAATTCCTTTTTCAGACTCGACAGAAGTAGAACTACACAAAATAGAAATGTATGTGTTTTGAGTTCAGTCCTCAATTGGTGCCCCGCTACTGTGCCCTCGAGTCAAACTAAGCTAAACTGTTAAAATAAGCCAAACTGCTATTCTGCTCCAGTATTTACACACTATATACAACTTAGTTTGACACAAGGCCACGGTAGTGAAGCATCCGGTGAGGATTGATATAATTTCATTGGTAACACCATCTTCTTACCCAGTAACACAATATTGATACTATTACTACCCTGATTGTGAAATTAGGGATTTGGAAACTCAATGTGAATCGAACACATTACACTTTAATAGTGGTCCTCTGGACAAGCTTGTTAACCACAACTCCGCATTCAAAGTGTTTTGATGTGTGTGAGTGTTGTTTGTTATCATAGGATTATAAGTTCATGGGTGTGTGTTTGTGTGTAGGTTAGTTTGTGTGTATGTGTGTGAGACCATATTCCATTGGAGGAAGCACAGTGAGTGCAAAAAGAATCCAATACTTTGAGATCATTTCAATATCCATTACACAGTTTCAAAATTGACCGAATGTAAACCAGAGATTAAGAAATAAAAAAATTCAAAAAAAAATATCGGACCAAAAAACCAGATTTGTTTGGTCCAAATTCTGTCAATTATAAAGTCGTATAGATATGTTGAGAATGATCTTTATGAAATGTGTCGGATACACTTTGCACTCTCTGAATATATCCAAGTCTAAAGAAACATGCCTTTGTGTAGGACGCTAGTGGGCGGTTATGTACATACTGAGTTCAGATGTACACGGTTCTGTGATTCACTCAAGGAAAAATTTAGATACGCAAATAGAAGGTCAACAACGAATTTACAAAGAAAAAAATGTTTGCCTGAAAAAGGAAAAAAAAATCAACTTAATCTATCTATCTGTGCGTTATTGTTTTAAAAAATAAATGCTCACAGAATGAGATGTATTTATTGATAAATACGGAACGATAAAGAGACAAAAAAGAAGATTGACTGAGATAGCTAGAACTGGATGATTATAACTAGGTCTTCAATACATATTTTTTTGTCATTTCGAAAGCATTCACATTGATGAATATGCACAGGGACTGTGATTGATTTATGAATATTAAATAACAGATAGATAGATGGATAGAGAACTTTGCGGTACAAAATTTGCTCATTAAGTATTTTTGACTACTGAGAGCGACCACCTGGAGATATTGGGATGTATATGTGACGTCACACTCATCCGATCTAACGTTCTTGTCTCATAAATTAATAAATGCTGACGGAAGAAGATGGATTTACTGATAATGAGTTTCTGTAAAATTAAATTTTTTGGAAATAATTACAAAAAATACTCGTCTTCCGACTTTCTTGAAAGAAATAATGATAAAAACTGAAGTGTAATCTTATCGCCAACTATTTTGGGGAAATAATATTTTTCTTCCCTTAAATGATAAGATCTTGTTTTCTGACGATTAACGATGTTAAATATTTTTCTCTTGAGTCTTTTTTCCCCGTTAAATCAAAAACTCGTTAACTTCCACTAATGAATAAGGAATTTTTTCTACATTTTTCACAAATTTTTTCTATATTTTTCATAAATTTCAACCTATTGATGCCCCGAACTGCTATATATAGTGGATGTTTTCAACAATACTATTGTGTTAAATTTAGATCATTTTGAATTTAGATAATCCGCCTAGGTATCTGGCCAACCTATAATGCAGAGTAGGTACGAAATATGTATAGTGCGGACAACGACAGAAGATCACTCGAAGTGTTTTTATGGCCTGAATTTATTTCTGTCAATGGACAAGAAGTTTTTTTTCCAAATTGTGGGTATTTATGGGCTAAAACATGGCGTATTCCTTGAGACAGCAAGATAAGATCCGACGACAAAAAACAGCAACAGAAAAAGGTATGGATATATACATACATGATCGTACGATCATATCTCTGTATATATAAGTACATATTTCTACTCAATTCATCAATATATAAGCATCAATACTTATTTTTCGTCCATGGGGGTGTCAGCATGAAAAAGTAGCAAGAAAAAAAACAAAAACAACATAATGATAAAAAAAAAAACGTACTAGGTGTTAGTGAGCATAATACAGAGATATCACAAACGGTACGATATACGGACCCGGGCTTCTGGTAACAACTAAACCAGCAAGTATATATATAGAGAGAGAACGAACGAACACGTATTTTATTTACATGGGGTCACGTGCGTCTTTCCCCCTCTGTCCAGGGCAGGCGAGATTGGCGTGGGCAGCCAGCTGTACATCTGTGGGCGTAAGTTTTTTTCTCTCAGCACTAGAGCGTGGATGTAAGAGATAGAGTTTAATACTTCTCGACATACATCTCCCGTGAAGTGTTATTTCTCTGATACAACTGACTAAATTGGGACCAGTGGTTACTTGTAAAAATACTTATGTATAAGTAGATTTCACACCGATCAGAACAAAGAGCCGGTGTTCGTCGTGGAGAGAAGAATAATTGATAACGGCAATTGTAAACTTATCAACTGCGGCAGTTGGCGGAGAATTTTTAGTTTTGTTACCACTATTACTGCGATGACTGAAATTTCAGTCATTCGCAGTCAAGGCAATGAATGATCATTATTACATAAGTGGGTATAAGTTGAGAACATGAAAAACGGGTATTTTTACTCACTCAACGGAAACTGTCACGTGACCAGCAAAACTTGTTAGGGGTGATCAATTGAAATAATTAGAATAAAAGGATGATAAATGAATAAGTTACTCCTCTCAAATCTTGTTAGGAGAATGATCACTAAAAAAGTCTGAATTAAAATTTAAAAAAAAAAAACAACAAAAAACTATCGTGAATGCTACTGGAACTCTTTAACTAAGGGATCCATTTGGTAAGAACATTCATTACAAATTGAACCCACCATTAATTGAAGACCTATTTAGGGTCCGGGGATACATTACATAAATAAATAAATAAATAAATAAATGAAATTAAAACGTTGATCATTTTGTTAGATATTTTCTAAGCATAGAATGTAGAAATATTCATTTACTAGTTATAGACAACGAATGAGAATCGAAATATTCTCATTGTTTGAAATGACAATGTTATGAATTTTAAGTACAAATCATCTGCATAAGTGATTATTTGACTCTGTCTCTTTATCAAGAGACAACTGAAATCTTAAACACTGAGTTACTTACAGCTTAGTATGTGAGTGTCTAATGTGGGTGTGTGTGAGTTTGAGCGTTTACTACTCTCTGTGTGTGTGTGTTCATTTGAGTGTGTTGATGAGAGTGTTTATGTGAAAGTTAGAGTGTATGCGTCTGCGCGTGTGAGCGTGAGTCAGTTTGAGTGAGTGTGAGAATGAACGAGTGAGCTACAGTGATTGTGAGTGTTAGAGTATCTGGATGTGAGTGTGCGTGTGAGTGTATGTGTGAGTGAAAGTAGTATCTGAGTGAACATGGGTCTCTGCACATGGGTGTGTGAGTATGTCTGTGTGTGTGAGTGTTTGAACATGAGTATGAGTGTGCCTTAGAGAGTGCGTAAGTGTGAGTGTAAGAGTTCCTGCCAGTGTGAGTACGTGTGCTCCCATTTCAAGTGGTTATGTATTAATAGACGGTAACTCAATGTACTTGCAATTATTAAATATGCCTGTGTATTCAGCTGGCTCTTTTAAACAAGACAATATCAGTGTGCACGGAAAAGATGTATGCACGTTCCAAGTTCCAAAGGCATGAGACAGAAAGAGACTGTGCAAGGGAAAATACGAGTCATTGCCAGAGTAATTGAAGATTTAACACGCACAAGTGTCCGTGAATGCAAGCATGAATACTAGCACATTTATGCAAAATAGATGGATAGATTCGAGTCTGGGATAGCTCAAAAAATACCTAGGTACTAGATAAACTAATGGTGATTGAGAGTTCGCTTTACGTGATCACGGCTTGCGAAAGGATTCCGTAAGAACGCTTTGCCTTTTGATAGCAGAGGTAGCCTCTATTGGGTGACTCGAACTGCGTTAACTTGCACCAGACTAGGTTGAGTAAGGAACTAACAGTAACGGTTTGCTTGGTGACTGAAGTTCCGAGATTCCCATCGGCAACAGCGGGCGGTTGGAGCAGGTAAAAAGCCAGAATTTCGAATGCTTACCCAAGAAGCCAGGTAAGTTCTCATTTGACAGTTGGTGCAACACCAACACTCCACCCACAGCGTGGACTAGAGCTGAATCAAGCCATGCTTCGTATATCTCTCCCCAACAGATCATCACCCACATATATATATATATATATATATATATATATATATATATATATATATATATATATATACATGAGTATGTGTGTGTGTGTGTGTGTGTGTGTTATAAATATATATATATAGTGTAGAAACCTTTAAAGCTTTAAATTCTGATTATATTCTTTAAAAAGCAACATTAAAAGAGAAAATATGTCATTTCCGTCCATTCCCAATATCAGTTAATATAATCAAGTAATTGTTTCGATGGGTTCCATGTTTCACACGGAATTAGATATTATGGTACTACGTGAGAATTTATCTTGTTGGGATCATCAGTTGTTCACATTGTAACTGCTTCGGGGATTTAAAAACAAAACAGTTACATTAACATGGCTCCCATGTAGAACTGATCAACCATAAGATATACACATACTCACTCTCTCTCTCTCTATGTATATATGTATATATATATATATATATATATATATATATATATATATATATATATAACATGTATGCATATCAATTAACATTAAAAGCATATGTAATTATTCCTGTTACATCTGATGATATAACATTTCTCTCATTCATCTGTGTGCATATGCATACATTTGATTACAAGCATATATTGAAATTTTTTTTTTGTAGCTTTCAAAACTATCACATTTTATATTTTACATTCATTTAAAATTCAAATACGGTGATTAACTAAGATTTATGTATATATATACATGTGTTTGTGTGTATGTGTGTGTGTGTGTGTGTGTGTGCAAAGTAATTTTGATCTTTAATTTCACCATACAGAGGGAACTGCTCACAGAGGATAGCGACAGAAGTTCGGTTCGAGCGTACTATTTGAATTCCCCGAACTCTCAGGTAGCACCTTGTACATGTATGTGAGTCTAATATATATATATATACACACACACACTTATATATATATAAGTGTGTATACGTATCAATATTCATGTATTCTGTGAGAGGGAGTCTCTTTTAGAGAAGATTATAATACATGAAACTATCCCATGTATTCAATTTATTGCCAACGAAAATGGATGTGTATATTCCTGTTCGGCTGTTATATGTGTTACGATGAGAGAATCGAGTAAGTGATTTCTTGTAATCCCAGAACATTCTAGTAATTTAATTAAATTCTCGGCTTCTAAATCAGTCTAATAATGGTTAACGCTGTAAATACTGATGCAGAATATACTTGATAAGTTTGACTCAGTTTGACACAATGATGGTGCATCTATTGGAGATCAAACCCATTAAAGTAATAATGGTCAGCATCATGAGCTCGTTAACCATTACACCACTGATTGAGGAACTAGGTACTTCATGAAATTTTCATGTTCAGTGAATTCACAAAATCACTAGTTTCCCAATCTTACTGTAACATATATACGTACGGCCATAGGTCGGAGTTATTTTTTGATTTTCTATTTCTAGCACGCTTGTTTGATAAACCAACTTCCCAATCGTTTGTTCAAAGTTAAAATAAGAATATCTCTCTTATTAAACAACAAAGGACGTTATTCATTCGTCAATATTTACATCACACCGACTTATAATAATAACCCTTTGGGGAGCAAATTAAAACGTAAAGCAATCAAATTAGAAAAAGGCAGCCAAATTTAAAAATACGTTAAGCAAATTTAAAAATACGCCTAGCTAATTGAAAAAAAAATACGCCAAGCAAATTGGAAAAAAAAAAAAAAAAAAAAATACGCCAACCAAATTGAAAATCCACACCACAATTCAATTACCTGGTCTTTTTAATTGGCTTGGCATATTTAAAAAAATGCCAGGTGTATTTTAAAATTAAATTGCCTAATTCTAAAAAATTGATTCCCGTAATTTTTAATTTGCTTGGCGTATTTTAAAATTTGGCCGCCATAGCTCCCTATTAGCTTGCTTTACTTATCAATTTGATCGGGTAAAAGGTATATATATATATACATATACATATACATACACGGGCGAACCTGACTGGAATAGTTATATTATTTCACACCGATGCCAAGGGGTCAGTGTTCGAACCTTGGAGAAAGCCTCAATATTTGATGCCGATATTCAAGGCCAACAAGGAGAAATTCCTTACTTTGACAAATGATGTAACACAATCTTTGTAACCCAATAATTTCTACCTAATTGGTCCTGTGTCATACCAAAGTACACTTGAGGGCGATCCGATTGCCCTAGGGTAGTTTGTAAATCTGATGATAAGGTAAGTGAAGCAGCCAAGCTAAGTGTCGTGCTTCCACATCAGCAGCAGCAAAGACGACGAACTTCGACCTCCGACGTCGAGGAAGGCAGAAGGAGGTTAATTTTTGTGACTGAGAACGCTCAATTTTCTATTCAAAATATCAATTAATAATTGTTGCTTATTTCGCTCGATGCTATTTCGGACAGTGGGGGAGGGAAATCTCGCACTGGTGTAAGCCTTTCGTAAAAACGAAGTGGCGCATGCGTAAAATTGGGACATCTGTAATAATGCTCATACGTCATTGGCGTTAATATATAAGCGGGAACAGGTACGGATATAGAAAAAGTTATCTTTACAAGAAGTATTAGATCGGGTATTTATGAAAATCTGCACGAACTATGCTACAGTAAATCCATAGATTCACAATCAGTGTCGTAATGGTTAACTAACTTGTGATGCTAACCATTCCCATTGTAACGTCCTGGATACTCGCTGGGTGCTTCACTACGGTGGCCTTGTATCAAACTAAGCTGTATATATATTACAAACACTGAAGTAGTATGTACATGTCAAGCTTAGTGTGACTCAAGGCTGTTGTTGTGTCGTACACAATGAGGATCGAACTCATTTCAGTGGTAATGGTCAGCATTATAAGCTTGTTAACTTTTATTACACTGAAACTTTGGATTTGGTAGAATTACTG
>OY735217.1:11165528-11238028 GCA_963457665.1 Thysanoteuthis rhombus
AACGCCTAGGCTCGGCAGTACTAAGATGGTTAGCCAACTGTCCAGCTCCATGAGCAACTTGGGAACAGGCTGATAGCCTCCTACGGCAAGCCTGTTAATCATTATATTAAGAATACCGATCTCTACAATACGCTCAATAACGCAAGGCAAATCCTTCCCCCTCATCCACCGATGCTTTCCGAATCCTCTGACTGGCCTGGCTGTAAGTAAAAAAAACAATGAATAAGTGGATTACCCGGAGAGCGGAGCGTGTGTGCCCATGGGGAAAATGTGTTGTTTGTACATAGAATGACAATCCGAATGAATAATGACGGATTCTGATAATAAACCCCCCCGAGCAGGAAATCAAGCAACATATACGACATCTCTGACACATAGAGCCCATTAAAAAAAAATATAGTTGGGCTATCTGAAGCGTAGCTTTACCTTAAGGGCGTGGGTAGATGTTTGACCACTTGGGGCGACCTTCCAGCATGGAGTGAGATTCGACGGTAGTGAACTATAATTGACAGTAAGTGAACTATTACCTATGCAGCTTTTGGAGCACCTCCTCCTCCAGGCCCTGGGGAGAGGCGTTTACCAAGAGCCCCCCACCCCACCCTTAGCTACAAATTTGCATGCTATAGATATGGATTTAAACGAAACTAAACCTTAAGTAAATACATCAAAGTAAGATAAAAAATGAAAATGACGAAATTGAAACTAAAAGAAAAAAAAAAAAAATCTCGGGGAGAATATCGACGGTTAATCACGCAAGTCACAATTTGGATCCCCAAAGATCATACGCGAAACTGGGACCGGTAGAAACTTATTGGTTCTGCAACGCCCGCAAAAGGGAGAAATTTGGTTAGTCTTGGGGAAGGTCTAAGTCCAACGATGGATATTAAAAGGCTGCTGCTACTGATGATGATGATGATGATGATGATGATGATGATGATGATGATGATGGAGTATACGTATCCCAAGAAAGTTTGTTTTCGCCTCGATTTCAGTTAACGAGGACAAAAGGCGAAAATGATTATTAGTCTCGTGCAACTACTACCCACCAACTCAAAACCTCAGATGAATCAGCCTAAAATACCATCAATACCATTTGGGGTATCTGGGAACGCTCATAAAGTGTTCTTACTTATATATTAATGGTAACTGCCTTTTCATTTTACACGATTTCGCCATCCAAAAAGTTTTTACAGGAAAGCAACTTTCGGTTGACAGGTTTTCGCCGCTTTGAAGATTGGCGTTATAAAGTCTTTTTAACTCCCATTCCTATCATTATCATCTGACCTTGAGCTAAAACTTAGAATGTATAAATCATATTTCCAACAGTTCTTTGATCCAGAGAATATTATATAATATATATATATATATATATATATATATATATATATATATATATATATATATATATATATATATATATACGTAAATAAAATAAACAATTGTTTATTCTATTTACGTTGTCTAAATCGAATATTAATCGTGTAACGACGGGAAATCATTTCAGATAAGTTTTTATATTATATAATGCAATTTATAATTCATTCTGTGGGACCAAAATGTCCCAATCTTAAATAGATGCACACACACACACACACACACACACACACACACACACTCACACACATATATATATATATATATATCGTTCTCTTCTTATCTCATCGGGAGAATACCTGGGTTACAAGAAAAGGTGAAGTATCTCGACTCTTCAGAAGCCACTCCCAATGGAGTATGGAGGCCAGTTTCTATTGCAAGTGTCAGCCCAGTGATCCTTGCCAGTTTCAAGCCAGATAGACACTAAGACTTCATTCTTACAAGTTATCCATTGCCACCTCTTGGCTGAAGGCAGTTCTACCGAAGGGATAATGACACCCTAATCAGATAGCCAATAGTGCAAAGGGAAATTTGTCTGCATGAAGAATTTTCCACAATCAGCTAACACTGGTATTCAAACCTGAGACCCTATGCGTGTGAGGCAGGACTAATAGGGTTAGGTGCATATAGTCAATTGTAAGTAAGACCCAGTTCAAGCCTTGGCGTATCGAGGTTTCGTTCTGCTCCGGGCATCTCAATAGTAACCCATCTAATTACTGATATGGCTCGACGATGCTTAATTTATTTGGCCGTAACCCCCCAGCCTCGTGGACAGGTTCCTTAATCCGGGTCCCGTTGTTGAGTACTTAGTGGAGAGGTACTGAGTACCATATTTGTTTCTTATGACTCAACAGTAGATTGAACACCGGCCCACCGGAACGGGCAAGCTCTTCGCCACTGGGTCACGGTGATCTATATAAGAAATATATAAAACTCATAAAATGCTATTTTTCGCTGTTGAGTTTGAACAGAAGACCCCGGGGGCGGGAATCTGTTTAATGACTCACGCCCCTTGATCGCGACAATGAATTCATTTATGCTTTTATGAAATCCACTCTAGTTAAAAGTAGAAACATTCAATCGATAGCTGAATGTTCTATTTTCAAATCGTTGTTTCTGTCCAGATTTGAGCCTCTGAGCTGGTATCTAGACTGGAGGCAATCTATCGCAAGTGCATATTAGTTGAATTGTTTTCTACTTCAAACTTTCCGACGATCGAACTCCTTGCAGTTTATTCTATTCACACGACGCGTCGGCCGAGACATTACTCGGCCTTCGCCGGGTGCACTATTCGAATGTAATGGTTGTGTACTTGGAGAAGGCCGAAGAATGGATTGGCGGGAACGTCGTAAGAGCAACATGATTAGTAAGAAATCAGACCCTTTGAATGATAATGATCCGTCCCAAAACTAGAGATACCATCAGTCTTACAATGGTGTCAGAGCAATTATGACGGAGCAATGACACGCGTGTCAGAAGTGATACGTCGTAAGTTTTTAGTTGGGACACGATTGACATTCATTTCGTTATCCTAGTATCCCAGTATCCAAGAATATCTTGAAATCTCAAGTTATGTAATAGCGAATTCCCTATTTCATAAATCAATTAGAAAAATAGGCTGCACATCTATAAGCTTATATCTAAAACTAAAATACGTGTATACATGAAAGTGACACGCCGATAAGAGGATTATTAAAAACGATCCGAATTCTGACTCATTGCGCTGTAAAGGTTCTCCTCCTTTCCGTCACTGTAATAGAGTAAAAAGTAATAAGTTTAGGTGTTGTGTAAGGGAAATGGATGTCTAAAGTTCACGTCTCAATGAGGATGACTAAAGTGAGGGTAAATCCGTCACTAGTTACTTCATACTCACGTAAACTCGTTGATTATCGATAAATGGTATGTGTATCGATTTGTGAACAATGTGATTGTAAAGTACATTGGCTCAGCGGAAGAGGAACGGACGGGGAGCATAGGGTCCAATCGTTCATTTCTTGTTGCTTTTAGCCAGGGTCGGGTAGAACTGGTGGAAGGCCTGGGGAAATTAGGCCTTCACGTCGACCCCCACTTCATGCTATGCCTCTGGAGTCGGCTCCTTAAAAATTATACGCCCGGATGATAGTGCACCGCAGACAACCAAGCTGGTCGCAGGGGTCCACGTGAGTAAGATATGGTGTGCCTTTGGCTTGCGTTATGGAGCCTAATGCAAAGATCGGTCTCCTTTAAGGAAGATTGACAAGGTCGCCGGCGGAATTTCTCAACACACCCCAGCTGCTCATGGCGCGTGGCATATCACGTTGGTGACCCATTCAGAATCTGCCCGAACTCTACGTTGCTTAACTTCGGTGACCGTACGAGAACCGGTGTGTCCAACGACTAAACTGTGAGGAACACAGCGAGCGAGAGAGTAAGAGAAAAAAAAGTTTAGATTCTCAGATTACTCTGACTCAAGGACAAGGAATAGCAAGTGCTCGGTTGATAGAACTTACCCGGAATTAACTGCCATCGTTCTACAGGAAGCAACGATAAAGAAAGGAGAAAAAGAAGAATTTATCTTCTCGTTTTTCTCGTTACCTCCAGTAAAAAAAAAGACGATTAAATAAGGTTTGTTTAAAACATGTCAGAATTCAATCTATCGCTGCCGGGTTGATGCGACTTGCTACAATGAATTGAATATTGGAGAAAGAAGAAACTTGACCGGATATAAAACGGACCAACAAAATCGTATCTTCTCTCATCTAAAAAAACAAAAAACAAACAAACAAAAAAAAAACCCCGAAACTTTTGCCTGCTTTTTTTAAATGTGCCTCTTCCAACCGAGATGTTGGGAGGTGTAGGCAATTGTCCCATTATCTTGTCCGTCAGTTTTGATTCTCCTTTATTTTACTTGAGCAATTCATCATAATCTATTTCCGGCTTGAACAGGACGTCGAAACTACACCAGAGCCTCGTTAACCGTACATTCCGGGAACACGATACCTTCTCCGATTTGTTGTCAGCCTCTTACGAAGCTGGACGCGTATCTCCCTTCTAACTGACTAATTGCCAACCAACTTTTTTTTCTTGTTTCTAATATAGTTTATCGTGTGTTTATTTTGATCACAGGATTTAGGGACCTATCTAATTTGAAAGTCTTTGAGATGAGTTAAGAAGATAGAAGATCACTCAGTCGCTTGCATCTTTCTTTTTTTTTTATCAAACTTTTCTTTGAAAGCATCCAAAATTGATACATTAACTAAGATTTAAAATGAATATCCACTGATAGATATCAACATTTCGTGTCTTATGCACTCTTCAGATGAAGCCGGTGCTGAAGAGTGTGCAACGCACAAAATATCAACTATTTAGTATGCATGAGAAAATCTGGCCCCTCTAGAAATCTACTACAGTTGCTTTAAGGATATCCAAGAACAGACCAACACAGACTTCACCGCGGACAGATCATAGTCCTAACCCACCATGATGACTCAAAAGAAATTCTCTTCCTTGATTTCCATTCTTGTCTCCAAAGCAAAACATCTGACGTTCAATTTGTTTTCAACAGAAATCTTTTAACCACTAAAAGCATGCTACTGAAGATGGGAAACATGTATAGCATAATAATTCATTTATGAATGGATTAATTAATGAATGACATTTCCATATACTTTACGCCTCATTCATATCAAATAGTTGATGTGAATTTGCGTATCTTATACCCCGTTAAGAGAAAGAAAGTGTCTTCATATTATGAAAATTAACAAACCAAACTTGAATATGATCTTCCTCAATCAGGACCCAAGATTTGGAATGTGGTCAACTACTGCTTAATATAAATTTTCCAGAAAAGAACCTCGTCTTTACGTTATCATAAGGTACCAACCTCACGATGTCGATATTTGAAATTAAAAACAACAGTCATCAATAAAAACAGTTATTGTCCCAAACAATTGAAGTCTTGGATTAGCCGAAGGCACCCGATCAAAAATCTTGGACCCGGCTTGCCGATTTATACATTTTTCTCAATTTTTTTCTGCGCTTTTATCAAACATGTATTAATAATGGGTAGTTGTCTACGTGTTCATCATATACGAAGTCTGTCAGGAAAAAGTATCGACTATTCGGAATACCTCGAGAACTGGTTGCGTAGGCTTGGCGTAACTTGGCAACCAATCAGAGGAGATCATAATGACTTTTTCATTATTAGTAATATTTGTCACACACACACACATAGATATATACACACACACATAGATATACACAAACACACACACACATACATATATATATATATATATATATATATATATATATATATATATATATATATATACTTAGGTACCAAATTTCCGTTAGTACATATCTTATTAAAAATGAAAACAAGAACTATCTTTTTCATTTTCATTAATCATTTCTTGTTTTCGTACTCGAGAACAGATTACACATCCACACACACTTTATATATATATATATATATATATATATATATATATATATATATATATATATATATAGTGATATATTGAACCATGTATAGATGTAATATGAGTGCGTATGCTCAACTATATGGTAAATTGTATCCTGTGTTTGTAATGATTAGATGTCTACTCCGAAAGTAGACCGTCAAATTAGATTTATTACTGGAAGCAATTTAATCAATGAATCAAAATCCACATGGAATCTTTTTAATTATTCTAATTGTTTCAGAACATGATTAACACCATTTACTGCAGAGGTTTTAGGGCAAAAAAGCGATCAAATCTACATTACAATCTACAAGGAATATAAACATTGTTCCGTCCAAAGTTTGAGGGTGGAAAAAAACAAAAAACAAAAAAAAACAAAAAAACAAAAAACAAAAAACAAAAACAAAAACAAAAAACAAACCAAATAAGATTAGCCAAATATATTTGCTGTTTCCTATTCCACCACACTCTGATCTGTTCCATTGAATTACTATCTTTCATTTTCCACTGAATTTACAAACAGGTCTGATTAGTCGTTCCAAAGAAACTGTCAGGCAACCAATGTCTTTTTGATGTATGCCGTGTTGGGGATGATCAATCAAAAATTTTCAAAAATGGGTGATCTATGAATAGATTACTTCTCTCGCCCTTTGTTCAGCACTAAAAGTAAGTCTGATTAGCAAACAAACAAAAAAAAAAAAAAAGAAAAAAGGCGTGAACACTGCCAGGCATAAGGTACAAGATCAATTTAGCTTAGACTTGCATCGCAAATTGAGCCCCCCCCCCTAAAAAATCCATTCAGTTGGTTTGTGAGACAGATCCAAAGGCACAGCCAATACGCACCAAACATGCATACGTAGCCAACCAGTCAGCAGGGCCAACTCAAAAAACTGAGGAAACCTACGTGAACAGTTTTGGTGACAGCTTTGGTTGACTGTTTCTGATAAATGCACTTTTTTTTTGTAAACAACCACAGTGACAAAATCACAACGTGTTACCAAATATGCCACAGAAAACGTAGCTGGCATGATCACATCTCAGCCCTAAGATCGAAGAATTAATGAGTGTCGTCAGTTTTTTTTTTCCAACACTAAAATATTTTCAGCTCGAGTTTTAACTTGTAGATCGAATTCTCTTTCTGTTTACCGTGAAATAGAAGGTAGAACTTTAGCAGAAGAATCACACGTTTATTATCTATGAACCAAAAGGCAGAACGTAATCAAGATAAAAAAAAAAAAGAGTGAAGATAAATGCTGTCTCACCCGCATCAAATGTAAACTCCAGAACTTACCTGGAAAAGATAAGAAAAAAAAAAAATTACCAACAAGGAAAATACGTGGGAATATGGCATTTACGGACGGAATACACGAAGCACATTTCTTTTATAATGACGTCTCACTTCCAATTTCGAAGTAAAAGAGAATAATCTTTGAAAAACAAGAACCGTAAGTTCAACGATGCGTCTACCATCAATAGTATAAGAAGGAGGTGGAGGAAGAGGAAGAGCATGAAATCTTTCTTTGGATCAATTGATTCTTATATTAGTAAAATATTGTGACATGGAATTATTATGCAAATATCTACTTCAATAAAAATCGTAAATGGCCGTATTTGCTGTTTATGGTGATTTTTAACCCTTTTTTTTAAATGCAAAAAAAACAAAAAAACTAGACTCATACATTCTATTGAGATATTGTAGCAATTGCTTTTTGTTTTGTTTTTATAATATCACACCTGTGATGACATGACTTTTTTCCCTTCTTTCCTGTTTCTGTTGTTTAAATTAACTGGGACCATCTGACGGACCGACTGAAAAGAAAGATGTGTCAACACTTTAAAAAAAAAACGATGAATCGTACATAACTGATCCATCATTTCAAGATCTGGTTTGTCAGAACGATGCTCAAGAGAATTTTCACAATAAAGCTCGATAAAATACAATAGAATGTGCTTTGTGATGTGGTTTTCATGCTGATAAAAATCGTGAATGGACATTTTTGGCGTTTTTTTTGGGTCATTTTTGGCTTTTTTTCAAATCCAAAAATGCAGATCACGGACATTTAGTTATGGCATTATTAAAAGCTTCTGAAAATTGTTTAGATTAGATGGTCAATGATATTACCCTCTTCCTTACTATATCTGTTATTTGATGTAACTTGGACCGACCGATCGACCGGAAAACGTCTAATAAAGATATGTGTGGACACGTCTGAAAAGTGATTGAATATATTCTATCCGAGCTGTTAATTCAAAATTTGAGGCATTGAATTCTGCAGGGGCACAATTGTTTGGCAATACATTTGCTTCAAAATCCATTTACAGTAAACACTTTTCCAGAGATAGACATGGAGGTATGAACATTTCTGATTCAGTGTATATCTATCTATCTATTAATTTCACGTCACTGGCAGGCAGGTGACTTAGGAGGTCATGGGGAAAGGGGTGTGTGTGCATTATTGACCTCGATGTAGAGATCAGTATCCCAAAAGATCTCAAAATGTTATATATATATATATATATATATATATATATATATATATATATATATATAATGTGTAAAGATTTCTTCAATAGTTCAATGAATGAATGATTCGGTCAATCATTTTATAAGCTCTTTCCGATGGTATTGAGCACTTTTCAAACTAAGATCTACTTAAATACATTAATACTTATACTTACACTTGTTGTACATTTTATTATTGTTCTCATATGTACACACACACACACACATATATACATATACATATATATATGTATTCGTGCCGACTACATGTTGTACTCACTGCGTACACGTTATTCAAAATTTCATTGCACAGGCTGTAGGAATATCTCGGGTATATGGCCTCGCTGTTGAAGGATTCCAAAATTTTCGTTCGGGAAGACAAACCATACATATATATATACATATATATACATATATATATATATATATATATATATATATATATATATATATATATATATATGTATATATATATATATATATATATATATATATATATGTGCACTAAATGTTGACATACAATAAATATCCTTGTGAATATCTACTTTATGTCACAATAGCCCTATTTGCTTTGATAAATATTGATAACTGTGATTAAATATCATCAACAACAGGAAAAATGTGTTTCTTTTTTTGGATACTAACAAATCGCCAAAAGCATTATGAACTATATACATACATACATACAAACACACACACACACACACACACACACACACACACACACACACACACACATATATATATATGTGTGTGTGTGTGTGTGTGTGTGTGCGTGTGTGTATATGAGTGTGTTAAAGAGTCACACTCAATTGAATCCAGTGTTTGTACGTTACACAGATAAGTTGAAACAGATACAATTAATTAAAGTGGAGAAAAACAAAAAAAACAAGAATGAAAATTAATTGGCAACAGTCACTATAACCGACCATCATTTCATGATAGAATCTGATGAAAGAAAATCCAGTGAACATTGGAGAGGAAATGATTAAGAATGGTTGACAGGTCAACTCATCATGAACCAAAACAGAGAGAATTCTGAAAGGCAGTTCAAGTCAAATATGCTTATTTTAAAACACTGAACCGGAATGCCATCTTGTGAGTCGTAGTTTGGGAGCGAAAAGTATCCAAATGGCTCAAGTTGAAAGAGAGAAAAAAAAAACAATAGAAAAAGAAATTGACCCCGAAAACATCCACAATATTTTGGGAGTAACGGAAGTATTCGCAATGTAAATAATTATTACGGTAATATATCATATACTACAGAGGCTACGATAAGGAAGACAGGAGAGGAGCAAATATAAATAGACTGAGGAGAGATGAAGATGAGAGACAATCAACAATATAGCAAGGGAATACAGCAACTTAGTTCAGAAGGAATGCAACAACAGTTGTGGTAAACATCGACGGAGGATATTTAAACAATGTAAGGTTCTGTGATCATAATAAATCAATACCAGAAACTTCTACAAAACATGTTGAGGGATCGAAACAGAGAAAGCTAAAATATAGGTTTGAAGATGAACAAAACGAGGACAAAAGTAATGTTCTATGATAAAGTCCTGAATAGACGGCGGAGCATTAGAATAAGTTGAGAAATACATTTACCAAAGTTACGCAATAAAGATAGAGAAGACCCCGGGAAGGAAAAAAGACGCCGTATATCGAATGACTGGAAAGCATTTGGTATAAATAAAGGAAGAGTGAAAGGCAAATTGCCAATATGTTTTTATAAAAATGTTCATGCAATACGTCCGGTAGCAAAACCTGGAAACTTGCAAAGCACAGAAAGTAATGCAAGAAAGATTAAAATGGATACGGGAGAGGACCAGCGTAGATGGTATCGTACAAGTAAATGTGCAACAAATATGGATATGGGTAGAGAAATACATGGCAGAGATTAGTGCAATCACGGTCGTCATGGAAGAGGATAAGAAACGCCTTCGTCCAGCAGTGGTTCTATAACGACTGATGCCAATGATACATACATCAACATCATCAGTCTTTTAACGTTCGTTGTTGGTCGAAGACTTTCCCACCTCTCCATCGTGGGCGTTGCAGAGCTAATACTTTCTTAATTTGTCTAGTTCGTCTCTCCACTCAGCATTCGGCCGGCCTCGGTTGCGCATGTGATCTCTGGGGATCCATGTTGTGAATCGTGATGTCTATCGGTTGTGTGCCATTCTTGCAACATGGCCTGCCCATTGTCATTCGAGTTCTCTGACAGTTTCTGATGTATCGAACTCCTGTTTTCTTCCTGATATACTGTGCTGTCTCGTGATCTCTCCATGTTATGTTGAGCCGGATTCTTCCATGTGCACGTAGCATGCTTCTCAGTTTGAGGGTCAGTCTCTTGGTTACATAGTTACCATCTATTTGTGTTCATGCAGACTCAGAGAAAGACGACGATTATTTGTACTCTGATTTAGTTGAACTGGCTCCAAATTCATATTTGTTTTCAATAAATTTTTAAGTTTATTATGAATAAAATATTTTTCTGCTGTACTGTAATACTTTTCCATTTGTTGAGTTTTAGATTACCAGTGAAAAAAAAAATATGAGAAGTGAATTCTCTTCAATGAAATTCGTTCAGGTATCATGAGAGAAACATGATTTTTTCAAATGTTTCAAGACCAAGTGGAAAATAACGGCTCCACCTTTGTTTCTTTCAAGTTCGGCCCGAAGAGGTTAGAAACGTCAAATTTAGATTTACCAACCAACAATCCCTTCTTGAGTCATTCACGTTGCGTGATATCTACGAAAAAAGAAAGATTATAAACTGTGTTATCTGGCCAAGGGAAAAATGTTGAGGAAATCACGAATCCCAACCAAGGTTTGGTCGGACATGCGTGTTCAGTACAATGGTAAGAAGGCTTAAAATGGTGAGTAGAAAAAAAAAAACGTGTTTTAAAATTCTCCTGGATGGCAATTTCGAAGCACTTGACAGTAAGAACCGTAATTAAGAAGCAAATCAAGAGTCATTTTACTGAGTGGTCAGCCGGCAACCGCACCAGTATTCATTAAGGCTAAATACCAGCTCATCAGCCTTTTGGCGTTCGTTGTTGAATACAGAGCTTTCCAAAAGATTCGCCAGGTCTATCATAGGCGTCGCAAAGCCAATATTTTCTGAACTTTTCTTGATCGACTTACCATCTTATTTTTTGCTACAATTTCGCGTATGACCCCCGGGGATTCACGCTGTGAGTCGTGATGTCCAGCTACTATCTGACATTCCTGCTACATGACCAGCCATTTCCCACTCGAGTTTCATAATAGAATACGTGACATCTCTGACTCCAATCTTTTCTCTGATACACTGTTCTGTCTCTTGATCTCTCAATGTGATGTTGAGCATGATTTCCCCCCTGCGCACGTTGTATGATTCTCAGTTTTAGTGTCAATTCCATGATAGTTATGGGGAGAGTATATATATATATATATATATATATATATATATATATATATATATATATATATATATATATATACACACACACACAGTACGTATGGTACAGATCAGGCTAGAAGTATAACATAATATAATAATATATTAATAATATAAAACCACCTCTGATATGTAATGGATTTATTTCATTGAGTGCTCGATACATACAACTTTGTACTATGGAAGTTCAGTTGTTTTAGAGTAGAGCTGGAGATAAATAGTGGAATTTGGATTCGCTACATAAACTAGCTCATGTTTCTGGAATGATCCTTCGCTTGATGAGGCCTGGAGAGGGCAGAAACATGAGTTTGTGTAGCGAATCCATATTCTACTTATATATATATATATATATATATATATATATATATATATGTCATCTACAGACAGCTGTTTCGATGTATTACATCTCATCAGAGTGGCTATAGACTTTAGCCCACCCAATACTGCGGGGCAGAATTGAAACCCTCACATCGGAAGCCGATATCCTACCTCTGGACTACGGAACTGGGTGGTCAGTAAGGCTGAATTTAAGCGATATATTCATTCACGCTGAAACTCCTCATCCACCAGAGTGCTCTATTTCCATGGAAGAGCATTGCATAAGCTTACAATGGATGTTATATATATATATATATATATATATATATGTCTCCCCAGGTCATGGTTTCCAGTGTTAACTAGTCTAGGAGAAAGACAGCCCGGGTTCTAACTAAGGGAATGGAGCCCCTTAAGATAGTTTGACGCTAAAGTGCTCGTTCTTCTGGTATCTTCAGCAAATTTCAAACATATGCACTAGCTTGCCTTTGGTCTCTAAAAAAAGCTGAGTGGAGGCTTCTGACAATTGGGTATCCAAAGATCTCCATAAACTTCGCCTAGCATCTGCACCGTGGACATTCCACTGTTAGTTGAAGCTGTCTTATAAATGCAGGTTTGATTAAAAAAAACTGTAGACAAGAGGTGCTTTAAAAAAATGCTATTGTTACCGTACTAGAATACTCATGTCTGCCTTCAATGAATGTAAATATTTTCCGAACATTCGGGATCCAGCGTAAACAATCAGACTTCTGGTACTTCAAATGTGTACGGTTGTTCTGAAAACAATGACTGATTTTAAGTACCAACTTTCAGTGATGTCTTACAACAGTATCATAGTATATTGAGCCACGTTTCGCTGATCGGAATGCACTCTTTTCACTAATATTCACCGTTTATTTTCGGAGTTATCTGTAGACGATTTAGACCCTCAAACCCAAAGATGAGTTGCATACAATCCTTCCACAACTTGTCACAACGAGTCTCAAGCAGCTTTCAAAAGTATCCTAGCATGTTGTTGAAAAGGCCAGCTTTCGGCGTAACGTGCAGCGCGTTGGTTCCAAAGTATCATAGTGGAGATTTGAGCATCGAAGAACTAGACGGCAGAGGACGTTTATCTGCTATTGAAAACAGGCAAAAGATATTTGTCTAACTAAACCCACGCCAAGCTGTCAGAGAAATGTCATACAGATACTGGATGTTGGCATTGCGACAATATCGGGCTATCTTAGGCAGATTGGTAATGTGAAGAAGCTCGATAAGTGGTTTCCACATGAACTGAACGAAAACCAGAGGCTTCGTTGATTTGAAATGTGTTTTACGCTGCGTAACAGGAACGATCCAATTCTTGATCGAATCGTGTGACTTGTGATGAAAAGTGGATTTTATATGACGATCGCAAGCGGTCTGTGCAATGGCTTAATAGTGACAAGGCACCCAATCATTTCCCAAAACCGAACAAGCATAAACGGAAGATAGAGTGACTGGCAGTCTACAATCACTGTTATGCGTCACAGCTTCCTCGGCTCCGTTAAGAACATCAATGAAGAGGGTTATTGTCAAGAACTGAAGGAAAGGCATGTCAAGTTATACGGAATGCGACCAGCATTGTTCAATCGACAAGGTCCGATCTTGCTTTACGACAAAGCTTGGCCCCTGGTTGTATAGCTTCAGAAACCCAGTGACTGAAACAGAAGAGATTTTAGTCGCAAGGTAGATTCAGAAAACAGATTCCGGGTATTTCTGGAGTTTAGATTCTCAGAGTTTTATCTTCATCATCATCATCATAATCAGTCTTTAACGTCAGTCGTCGGACATAGACTTTCCCCTGGATCAACCATATTTCTCTATCATAGGCATTCGCGGAGCCAGTATTTTAAAAAATTAGTCTAGGTCATCTTTCCATCTGTCTGTATTTGTCGACCTCGGTTTCGCATGTGATCTCCGGAGATCCATGTTGTGAGTCGTGATGTCCATCGGTTGTCTGCTATTCTTGTAACATGGCCAGCCAATTGCCATGTACACGGTTCCTATTTTGACTGATTGAAACATTTTCAACGTACATTATTTGATTAATGACATTAGCAATATTCCTGAACAAACTTTTATCGCCTATAGCCTTCCTCTTTTATCTTACTTATTTTTTCCCTTCTCTTTTTCTTTCTTCTTTTCTTACACTTATACTACTGATTCCTTCACTATTCTTTCTTTTCTTCTTCCCTTTTCTCTTCTCCTAATCATCCCTTTTGATTAGAGAAGGAAATGAGTTTTGGGAATTACGCATGAGGTAAGGCTGTGTCTAGAATCTATGCTCGTGGATCACAAAGGAGTACATCAAGGAAAAGCAGGGTGAATCCGTACGCTTAGGGGCTCAGGGCACTGTAAGGCTCCAGTGATTAAAAAAGGTCAGGTAATTGAGGAGTAAATATACATCACTGTATTTTTTTTGCCTAACCTCGTTATTTGTTACTTCCCTTCTTACTCTCTGCCCTTTTCGCATTTACCTCGACCTTCTAACCCTTCTTTCTTTGTTTTTCTCACTCTAGGATTCCTCTATTTTTATCCCCTTCCTCTCTTTTTCCTTCCCGCCATGTTCACTTTTCCCTCCTTTCCTCTCCTCTTTGTTTCTCCAACTGTTCCCCTTCTTTTTTCTTTCCCTTTATCTCTCTTCAATCTTATCTTATTTCTTCCTTCCTTCCCGTTTTTCTCTACTTTTTCTTCCTCTATATTTTCCTCAACTCTTTCTCTCTCCCTGCCCTTATCTTTCTTTCTCCTCTCCCATTCTCCCCTGGTCTCTAACCTTTATTTGTCCCGTCCTCTTTGCCCTCTTTCTCTCTTCCCCCTTCTCTCCCTTTCTTCCATCACCATTCTCTCTTTCTCTTTTTGAACCCTCCCTCATTACCCTCTTTTTCTCTTCCCCTTTCTTCCATTCTCTTTCCCTCTTTTTGTAACCCCCCCTCTTTGCCCTCTATCTCTCTTCCCCTTTCTGGCCTTTCCCCAGTTATCTTACTGTTGCTAAATTCAGCCAATTCAACATCTTGTGTTTTCACCTCCCCTTTTTAAAAAAAGTCCCTCACATGCTGTTAAATCTTTCCAGTCTCCTCTCCTTTTTACCCTCCCAGTGCCATCCCATATGTACCAGGGTACATTTCAATTCCTGTACAGGGCATGTGTGTGTGTGAATGTGCACCTATCTGCTCCATTCCCTGCATCAAAAAGTTGCTCAGATGAATTCGAGGGTTAAGGCATAGGCAGGTCACATTTCCGAGATAGGAATAATCTTCCCTCTTCACCTCAACTAAAATGAAGTGTTTGGATGCTAAAATCAGTTTTCAAGAAGCAGGCTTTGTTGTTTGTTTGAAGCTTAAGCAATTGTGGCAGCCTTTGCTTTCGAAATGCATTCATTTCTTTCATTCTTTTGTTCTTCGATCTCACTCTTTAACCAAATGCCCTTCATTCTCGATCTATCCTCTATCTGTTTAATATCTATCTATCAATCTATCTATCAGTTTTTCTGCAGTCAGTCTATCCATCTATCTATCTATAACTCTGTCAGTTCAGTAATCTGTCTGTCCGTCTTTGTTCCTATCTATTTATCTCCACTATCTCATCAGCCAATTATCTCTCCCTCCCCCTCTATCTCCATATATATATATATATATATATATATATATATATATATATATATATATAATGCTCTTCCAACATGGAATGGAACATTGGTGGAGGATATATAAGTATATCGCATAAATTCAACCTCTCTGACCGTCCAGTTCCGTGGAATAGAGGGAGGATACCAGCTTCCGGATCTAAAGCTAACGTTTCGATCCTGCCTCGTGGTACTGGATGGGATAATGGATAGTCTATAGCCACACTGTAAAACAATAAATTTTTATATATATATATATATATATATATATATATATATATATATATATATATATATATATATATATATATATGCATATATATATATATATATATGCATATATATATATATATATATATGCATATATATATATATATATATATGCATATATATATATATATATATATGCATATATATATATATATATATATATATATATATATATATATATATATATATGCTTGTCGTAGTGATGCTTTGCAAGCTATACACGATAGGAGAGTTCGATACTCACCTGTTTCCCAACAATTTTAACTTCGAACCTCATCATAATCAATAGTTGATGTATACATACTTTTGTATATTGAAAGTCGCAAAAACGATAGTTAAGCTCATCTCGCAAACTGTTTGTAGTAAGCTGGATACACACTGGCTGCACCGTTACCTAGGCCTCTTATCAAAGGACATCAAAGCTAAGTAAACATCTACAAAGGGTGTATGGCTAAAAGCGATGGTTAGCAAGATGTTTTGTTGACAAATGTGTCTCGTTATTTTGGCTTTGGGCCAGACTAAGCTCAAATTAGAAAAAAAAATATATACAAATACATGCGAGTACAGAATCATCATCATCGTCATCATCATCATCATCAGCAGCAGTAGCATTTTAGTGTCTGTCGTTGTCCATTGATCTTCCACTAAATTCACCAGATCTCTCTACTGTGGTCTTTGAGGACCCAGTTCTATGTTTCGTTCGTCACACCATCTTGCCGGCCAAAGTTTCGTATATAATCAGAATGGTTCCCCGTTGTGAGTCCAGCAGTTATCTGGCATGAGCCCATTGCCATTCAAGTTTTCGAATGGTTTCTGTGATGTTTCTGGCTGTCTTGTTATATCTCCATAAGATGTTAAGCATGATTCTTTTTCGTGTACGTTGTAAGGTTTTCAGTTTGAGAGTCAATTTTTTGGTTAGGTTCCATGTTTCAGCTCCATAGGTGACAATCGGGAGGGTGTATATCCTTGTTATATGGGTTGATGGAGGTTTTCATGTTATTGGAGCTTGCGCTTGCTTTACCGAAAGCTTGCCAATTGAGTGAATGTTTGCTTGATTTCTTCTTTTTTGAGGAATTCATTGAGATCCGATCTCTTAGGTAGACGTACGGATCGTTTTGAGAGGCGAGCAAGATAGGAAATGTTTCCATGTTTTACGAGCCATTGCGAATAAAAAAAAATGAAACGATGATCATACACGGCTGTGAAAACTTCTTGTTAGAAACCGTCAACCAAAACATTCAAAATAGATTTCATCAGTTTTTAAGCTGGTCTGGCGGGCTGGCCATGAATTACGTGTACAGAGGGCTGAAAACTAAAAAAATATCCCTTTTTATGTCAAGAAAATTTGATTTCTCTCTTAACCCTCCCTCTAATCGTTTTTTTAGTGGTGGGTTTCAACTCACAATTTAAGTTTATGTTATATTGGTCACTAATTTGTGCCTGCCTTTTTTTTTTTAATGAAATAGGAACTTTTAAGTAATCAAACGAAAGATGGTCGAATATCTTATTGAATGATCCTCATTTTAACTTTTTATTTGATCAAACCCAGCAAATTATGCTTCCAAACAGTCACGTGACAATTTCCAAGTAGATCTGTTTTTAAAACATTACCACAACGGTTTATATTTTAGAAGTATATACCTACATGAACTTGCATATACTATTAATGAATGAAAACTGTGTTAATTTATTTACAGTGAGGTGGAGGACAACATATTGTCCAGTTTTTGTTCCAATTTTTCTGATTTCTGAAATGTTTGTATGTAACATTAACTATTCAATGAAGTCAATGGGTGGGATGGAATAGTTTGCCGACCCCTGGTATAGGAAGAAAGATGAAAACATCCTCTCTCTCCTCATGTATCTCTCTTCCCTTCTTTTCTTTCAATTTCTCGTTTAAGTAAATGCAATAAGATAATACATATTTTCATGTAAGCAAAAGCTGTTTCACTCTTAGGTAATTGTGTTGATATGGAAACATCTAATGTAAAAAAGAAAACTTCCATCTACATACGCCGTGTGTACAAAATCATGTATATATGAATACATTTACAAAAGAGGATGCCTTTGAAACTTGAAAATAAGCTTCAAAGACTTTGTAAAATAACGTAAATTGGAATTTTCGACACATCCCATAAAGCCGAAAATTCCTCAGAATTAATGGGGATGAATGAATTTATTTGAAAATTCCATTACATCACAGGCACAATTTCAGGAGGAATTTTTTTTGAAGTGAAAGCGAATATTCTTTTTTACAAACGTTCGACTGATGATAAGTAGAATTCTCTCATGTGAAGCAGGAATTTTAACTCAATCAATACGTTTTGAAATCAAGTAAATAATTCTTTGAAGATGGGACGTAGTCAAAATCGGTGAGAAAACAGTTTGGTGTATCTGCAATAGTACTAACCGATCATCGAGGCCCACTAGTAGGGAGATCGCCCCTGGTTCGATAGGCCGTGGTTCAATCCACCATCCATTCATACCAAAAACTTTTAAATGGTACTCAACGCCTCTCTGCTAATCACTAGGACTGAGGACTTCTCCCCGAGGCTACTCTCGGATAGCGAACCTTTGGTAGTGCAAACTCAACTTTCAAAATCCAGATGATCCCAATAATCCTAAAAAGAAGAGTATACAACCAATGCATTCTCCCGATAGTCACTTATGGAGCTGAAACGAGGAACCTTAACCGAAAGACAGGCCTGCAAGCTGAGGAGCATGCAACGTGCACCTGAGAGAATCATGCTCAACCTTACATGGAGAGATCACAAGACAGCACAGTACATAAGGAAGAAAACTAGAGTCCGAGACACCATAGAAACTATTAAAAAACTAAAATGGCAATGGGCAGGCCATGTTGCAAGAATGAAAGACAACCGATGGACATCACGACTCATTACATGGATCCTCAGGGATCACATGAGAAACCGAGGACGACAGAACACAAGATAATAGTCTTGTGATATCTCCATACACGGAGACAAAATATGAAAGGGTATTTTTTATCAACAACCTTTCATAAGGCCTTGCAAACGTAGCTCTATGGAAGCAACAACTGCAGGTTGAAATGATAGAAACGTATATATCCCACTTGCAGGTCTTTTTCGTTAGTGTCCACGTAGATCCAACGTCTGTAATTTTCAAGTACGGAAGGCAGATTTTGAATATTGATTATGACAGGCTTTCTCGACTTGGGAGAATGGGACATGGTACTATTCCTGCAACCAATTGATTTTGTATACTACTAAGCTAAATTTAGTAATTGTAAACTCTGACTTACATCGACTATGACGGAGGTGGTAATGATGATGATGATGATTCACACAGCAACAACAACAACAACAATAATAATAATAATAATAATAATGATGATAATAATAATAATAATAATAATAGTTGTGGAGGTGCAAACCACAGCGCTACTGTGATTGGTGAGGGAGAAATGAGAAGAGGGCCGAAGACCTGAGGAGACTTACTGTCGCTCAACTTTCGGTGATTACCACCGGGCAACCGATGTGAAACTGTAAACCACAGCACAACTGTGGACTATTAGAGTGTGTAGAGGAGGGCCGGAGACCTGGGGAGACTTGCTGTCACTCAGGTCTCCAGGCAACTGGTGTGAAAATGGATGAAGATGATGATGATTATTATAATAATAATAATAATAATAATAATAATAATAGTGAAAGAAAAACGACAAGGTTTTGTTAGACTACGTAAAAAATGGTATCGTACTAATCCGTGTCGGAAAAAAAAGGAAAGAATCAGATACTCTGTAACATTGAGATCCAGACCGTTTATCCATTTTAAGCGAGAAGATCAGGATGGAAGCAAAGAGAAGGGGATCTGTCAGATCATGTATGCGACAAAAAAAAAAAAAAAGAAAAAAAAGAAAACTCGAAACAATATCAGGATCTTGACCGTGAACCGAGAAAACTGTGGAAAACGAAGGTTAGAGTCATGCTAATAATAGATCTTTTTTTAACGGATCTAGAAACACTAAAATCAAAACTGGATGAATTAAAAAATCTCGGAAGAATTGAGAATATCCCAACTATAATGCTGCTGGAGTCTTCAAGGATACTGCGGAAGGTGCTGGGGATCTAAGTGGACATCGTAGCTCAATTGCCAACGATAACCGCGACACATCGGTTGTGAACATATATACGCATATAATATATCAACAATGATAAAAGTCATCTTGTCGTGGAGCGATGTTTAGCAAGCTATTTTTGAATACCATTACTACTGTTGTGAGTTCGATCCTTAATGGACGCTCTACAATCGTACCAAACTACACAGAGATTAGTTAATATCTACATTCATTTACGGATGAAACCTAGCCATGGTGAAATGGTTAACGAGCTAGTCTTGCAGGCCATTAGTACTGCAGTACATTTGGCCTCCATTGAGTGATTCATGATGTCCACAGTGATCATATACGGAACTAGGGCCAGCAGAAAGAGAGGTCTGGCGAATCCCGGGGAAAGTCCATGTCTAACGACGGACGACTAAAGACTGATGATGATGATGATGATTGCTCCATTATTTTTGGTCTAGAGCCAAACTAAACTAAGCCTAGTAAAAATCATAACTTATTCTATCTAAATGGATATATTTATTTCGGATTGTTGTCCTTGTCTTGGTTCTTATGGGAAAAAAAACTGTTTTAAATGTACTCACTCCAATCTATACATGTCTGTTTCCAGGTGGGAGGTTCCCGTTGGTCATAACGACGGTGGAGGCCGTTGTGTACGACGACCAAAACGTTACGTTCATTAACGAAGAAGGAAGATGAGGACAACAGTCAGAAAAAAAATCGATATATATATATATATATATATATATATATATATATATATATATATATATATTGATGATTTCCCATCTTGAAAATTCAGATAAAAATAATTCCATCTAATTTTTAAAATAGGTGCAGAAAGATGGATTTGAAAAAGGAAAGATAAAAAACAAACAAAACAAGAAAAAAAAAAACTTAATTAGCGAAAAAGACTCTCCTGAGAACAACAGTGGGTGACCTTGATTCAAAAAGTTCAAATAGACAACAGCGATTGCCGTGGTAAATAAAAAACGAGGAGAAGAAAAGGAAAGGACAACGTAAATCGATAATTCGATCGGGTCTGTCTGATGGGCTGATAAAACAGCAGGTGCTTCGATCGACGACCAGAAGTTAGAGTACATTTGCTCAGTAACAAAGCTATTGAGAAAAAAAAAAAAAGAAAAAAACAAACAGACAAAACAAACGAACAAAAAAACCCCAAAAAACTACCTTCCCCAATCAGATCGTCTCCTTCGGGCTGAAACGGTATTGAGATTGCCAAGAGTTGCTGTTCGAGCTCAAGTAGTTACCAGGATGTTGATTGCTATTCAGCAAAGCAAGAAAGACAAGTGAGCTTTTTACAGTCTCTTAACCCACTTCAAAAAGGACGCTCTGGCATGTTCGATTGCTTCTAGAATCCAGAGTGATTTCTTCTTATATTTTATTATGCAGTTCTAAGCAATTCGGTTAAAAGTAAACCGGGAAAAATTAGAAACGAAAGCTTTTGATGACAAAAAATAATTCATGCGAGGTTTGCTCTAAAATATGACCTTCTACCCGACTTGAGCTATTATAAAACCTCGATATGACCGGGGACGATGAGTGCAATGGCATTTGGCTGAAAGATGGAAGAATGTAAGGATTCAAATATCGATTTATTAGACGTCAATATACCATGAGTTTGATTGACCCTCTACCATGTCTCACTAAATCAGTATATTTAGACGTTACCCCTTTTTATTCAGATCTATCGATCTCATCATGTTCACACACGAACAGGCATATATATATATATATATATATATATATATATATATATATATATATATATGTGTGTATATATATATATATATATATATATATATATATATATGTGTGAATTAATCGACTGAGAAGGAGAACCATGCAACGTGCACAAGACAGTCATGCTCAACATGACATGAAGAGGCTACAAAACACTACACTATATTTGACAACCAACTTGAGTCTGAGATGTCATAAATTCCATTTGAAAACTCAAATGGCAATGGGCCAGCCATGTTGGAAGAATGACACACAACACACGCCGTGAGAGATCATATACGAAACTGAGACCGGCAGGAAATAAGATTGCCTCACGATTCAGACAGGATCAGGAAATAGTGGTGCCGCAACGCCACTGATACCGATAGAGATATTTGGTTTGCCTCAAGAAAGATTTCCAATAATGGACATTAAAAGACTAATGATGATGATGATGATGATGATGATGATGATTATGAATTTGATCCTAGCACAAGAGATCAGTATAAAAGAGAGCCAGAATTTTGGATCATCATAAGTAGCAGAAGCAGCAGCCGTTGGACACAGACCTTCCCCAAGATTCGCCTGTCCTCTCCATCACGGGCGTCGCGGTGCCAGTAAGTTCTGAACTTATTTCTCGCCATCATATTTTGTCGGCTCCGGTTTTGCATGCAATCTTTGGGGATCCAAGTTGTGAGCTGTGATGTCGGGTGGTTGTCTACCGTTCTTGCAACATAACCAGCCCATTGTCATTTGAGTTTTCTTATGGATTCGATGATATTTTGAACACCCGTTTTTCCTCTGATACATTGCGCTGTCTTGTGATCTCTGCATGTGAGATTGAGCATGATTCTCTCATGTGCACATTGCGTGGTTCACAGTTTAAGGGTCAGTCTTTGGTGGATTTTGGATACACGCTTCTGAAAGTGGGTGTCATATCTCATTAGGAACATTGCAGTCATACAATGTCACATTATATGACCAATATCTCTCTTAGTGCTACACTAATCGAGGTCTATTTATCCATCTCAGTCAGTTTATATCTATATATTTACCCCAGTAGGTTATCTATCTATCTATCTATCACGGTCTGTTCCTATATATCTCTCTTTCAATCTCTGCCTGTTCATATCTGTCTATATCTCTATCTCTCTGTTCATACCTACCTATCTATCCTTATCAACCTAACTATCTATCTGTTCATATCTACCTGACTATCCATCTATAAGTTCATATCAACCTATCTATCTGTCTGTTCATATCTATCTATTTATCTATCGACCTATCTATCTATCAACTCTTTTCCATGCATTGCTTTCTCTTCTTGTGTGTTAGTTCATAACCCAATTTCCCCTAACTCAATAATAGCCTGGCTAACTTCTTTTTTTGTTCTGTGAGCAAAGTCGCTCTACAGCAAGATCACTTAGTCCCAACAAACCCACCAAAATTAATAAATTAAATAAAAAAGAAGCCGAAAAAGAAGTAGAACTAATCAAAATAGAACAAATCGAATAAGAAATTGTATTGACTAGAGTAAAAGGCCCTGCAGCCATAACTGAAAAGTAATCAAGTTTTTCACAGGATATATATGAGGGCAGATCAATAAGTTCGTACCTCAAGACATAAATACTATTTGCGTTAACTTTATTGGCAAGTATATATATATATATATATATATATCTATATATATATATATATATACATATATATATATATAGGTGTATCACGACTAAGATCGATAGGGGATAAATCCAGAATACAGTTGAAAGAAATACCTGTGTACAAAAGTATATAGATACACATGCACACTCACACACAAGCACACACACACATTTGTATGTATACATATAATTATCAACATACAAATAAAGTAACAAAAATGGGGATTGACTGGACACACACACGCACTGGTACACGCAGATATGCCCGCACACAGATTATATATATAATTTGAAGATATGCGTATGTATATATATGCACATGAATATACGTACATATACATCAACTAGGACCGAGGGATCGATAAATAAACACACACACACACACACATATATATATATATATATATATATATATATATATATATATATATATATATATATGATTATGGATTGCTTTATATTATGTAAAAACTCTTATTTGAAATGACAGCCCATCATGACACAGTTAATGTATCTATCATTCGCCTGAGATAACGTAGATAGATCAAACAATTAAAGAAAATGGGACTGCGGCAGGAATCGAACCTGAGAACGTTGTTTTCACCGTTGAACTAAGCCGGTAACGCAATGACAATAGCTCAGTGATGAGAGCAACGCTTCGTTGAAGCGGCGATTCTAACGGTCGCAGGTTGGTTTCTTGGAGCAGCCCCATGTTTTTTATTGCTTATTCTATTTACATTGTCTCAGGCGGAGTGACACATTAAACGTGTAATGACGAAGTGTTGTTCCAAATATGAGTTGATGCATGATTTAACGAAATTTACAATCATTTGTCGAATCATAAAAACATATCCATATTGATATTCACATGGGTGAACACTCAATAGAAGTGATACAAAAAACGAGTCACATCAAATACGTTTATCGGTAACCCATGTAAGTAAGCTCTGTGTTTAAAAGAATAAAAATGAGATAAAACATTCAAACACACTACATTACGATAATACATTGTATAATATAACAAACTTCACTTAGCATGATATCAGCTATGAACTAAAATCATGGCTAGAAGAGGGTGGTGTTTGATCAGCACTGCTTGGGAGCCATGTTAATATGACTGTTTTTTTTTTAAATCCCCGAAACGGTTACATGGTAAACAACTGATTATCCCAACTATATACAATGTACAATAATACCATAACACCGGAGTCTATATTAAACATAAAAATGCTCTGAAGAAAAATTACATAAAATACATCAACATATATTGGGGAAAAGGTGACTGAAGTGACAAAAACAATTTCGAAGATAAGTTTTTGAAAAAATGTTTTTAGTCTTTGAAGCTATAAAGCTACCTAGAACACACACACGCACACATATATATATATATATATATATATATATATATATATATATATATATATATATATATATATATATATATATCATTCAAATAATCAAGCAACAAAAACGTGGATGGGCTGGACACTTACAGACGCAAGTACACACATACATTTTTGCATCTAAATCGAATGAAAAGAATGCTGGAAAATAATTTGTGCATGTTATCTATTCAATTATTGAATCTGTTTCGATTTGACACATAAATGTTTGGATATTTATTGTACGTTTAAGTTTTATACAAATTAATCGAGTTTGTTTCCGAATTAACCTCATACGATAAACTCAGGTAATATGTGAAAGAAAAAAGAACAATTTGATCTGAAACAGAAAATCAACGTGTTGATTCTATAAGTGATACTCAGGGGTGTGTGAGATGATAACTTCAATGAATCATTTGTACAAAGGCAAATAATACGGATTATATTCAAGCATAGATAACACACACACACACACACATATATATATATATATATATGTCTGTGTGTGTGTGTGCGTGTGTCTGTGTGTGCGTGTGTGTGTGTCTGTGTGTGTGTGTGTGTGTGTGTGTGTGTCTGTGTGTGTGTGCTTACGCGCAAATATGTATATATATATATATATATATATATATATATATATATATATATATACATTGTATAATCGTCATTACGTTTTCTTTATTCTTTTCAGACTTATTATGTGACCGTACAGACGTGTATGTACGCCAACGCAATGGGTGTCCGCTGGCACTTTTATAGGGATGGGTAGAAAGATATATTCTAGGGTGGGGATATATTCGAAGGACAAGTGCACGCGAAGATATATCCGGATGTTGGTTGTCAGGCAAACGATTGGAGAGTCCATAAACTGCGACTCGTCCTTAGCTCTCACTCTTCACAGTATCCCTTTCATACCCGGCTTTGATTCATTTCCATCTCTCCAACCCACTCACCTTAGATGGCCTGATCTAGGGGAGGGTTGATGCCTCGTTTGCCCACCCAGGGGGACGCCAATAGCCAATGATAATAGTCTGGTGACATTCAAATGGAATTACTATCAAATATGGAAAAAGTACACATGGATATATGTGTGGTGAAAATATGCACACCAACTCACATAAAGACAACGAGTGATATATAGCATAGCATTGAGCTGAACAGACAGTCCAGCGACAAGTCAAAGGCCGAAATAACAGCTTGGGTTCGATTCCTGCAGTAAACCATCTTTTAAAAAAATTGTTTATTCTATACACACACACACACACATATATATATATATATATATATATATATATATATATATATATATATATATATATATATATAATTGAGTCATCAACAGACAGCTGATACTGCAATACAACTCCTCAATGTGGCTATAGACTGTCCAGTGCACGAGGTAGGATCGAAACCTTCGCTACAGACGCAGATATTTTACCCCTGTCCTAAGCAGAACTGGACGGTCAGGAACACTGAATTAAAGCGATGCATTCACACACACATATATATATATATATATATATATATATATATATATATATATATATATATATATATATATATATATATATATATATATATATAAAGAAATGGGTTTATAATGAGATAGGAATAATCCTAAATAAGTTATATTACATTGAAACTCTGTTTGAAATGGCCTCCCGTTATTACACGGAAATTTATCTTTGGACTTGAAGGGTGAATAGAATAAACAATTAAAGAAAATGGGCTACGGTAGAAATCGAACCTGCGATCGATAGGTAGCAGCTTTAACGTTGCATGAGTATGTGTGTGCGTGTATGTGTGTGTGTATGTGTGAGTGTACACGCGTGTTCGAGTGTGTACGTTTTGACTTTCGATTGAACATATGCGCGTCCATCATTTTGAGCCTCATAACCCTGTGTATGGATTGATGGATATAGTTGTACAACAATAATTGAACGTAGGATACATTTTGTAAATGCATTAACGTAAATTTTCAAGAGGTTATAATTTTGGTCTCAAACTTCGAAACTGTTACTACTAATTGTCGCAAAATATCCATTATCAAATGTACCTGTCCTGTCCCTACTAAGCATAGCGTTGTCTGTGGCACAGAACCAAATGAAGGTAAAAGAAAATAGGAAGATCGTGCTTGGCCTGTCTTTCATGTGAGGTGAATCTGCCTTACACTAAAATCAGCACCCGAATACTGACCGTCAGATAGAACGATCTTTGCTATGTCAGCCACTAAGCACCCCTCTTCTCACTCCTCGCGATACTTGCCACAGGTTTTTTTTTTTGTTTTTACTATCTGATATTCTGATTCTAATCGCTTCGTTGTGATAGTTAAGAACGGGAAAATTACGAGAAAAAAAAAATTATGGCAGTCATTATAACAAGGCATGCACTTAGTCATATTTTGGGGTTCTGGGTGCCACATTTATAGAAAATGTTTTTATTAGATAGAATTCAATTGTCCAATAAAAGAAAAACAAGATTTTTTCTATCCTACTAAAATCTTTTTGAGAATCGATTATTGCTATTTGCAAGAGTTGCCAAACTAGTAGAAATAATTAAGACCCCTCCCCCTGGTCAAAATCGATAGTAGCCCCAGCAAGCTTAAGCAATAAATGAAAGATTTTGTGCTTGTTCAAATACATATGACCAGCACCTTCTATGCGAACAATCCAATAGATACAACGGATATTATATTCACATGTGGGAACATTCAATAGAAATGACACGAACAGTCTGTTGCTATACTTACTGATCACTCATCGTGAGATACGTCTTTTGGATAACCCACGTAAGTAAGCCCTGTTTCAAAATTGATGATATGTAGTACAAGATGATATTAATCATACAATACACATAATATCCTATACAGAAAGAGAAACTACATGTTTGACATAAGCTACATAGTAAGAAAGGGGGTGTTTGATCAGGACTACTGGAGTGCCATGTTATTATAACTGTTTTGTTTTTAAAATTCCGGAAACGGATACATAGTAAAGAACTGATGATCCTACTTGGACAAAAATCATGCATCGCACAATGATAACAAAGTATGTGTAAAACAGGGGAAAAAAACTGAAGAAAACTATATATATATTGCATTAACAGATATTGGGAAATAAGTGACCAAAGTGATATAAAAAACTCTTGAAAAAGTTTTTAATGTTTAGTGTTCAAAGCAGTTAATCTTTTTATACACACACACACACACACACACACATACACGCATATATATATATATCATGAGATAAAGGACTTACTACACAAACAGACTCATCTTTCTCCCCTGGTCGGACTTCTTCAGGCTAATGATTCGATTTATTTGGATCACAACTAATGACGTTATTTTTCTGGGTGGGGAACCTTCTTTGATGAAATTCATTTCTTAATTCCTTTGATTTTTAACATATCTAAAATGTGTTATGGATTTTGATAGCAACAACTGTGTCATTATGATAAACAGCTTTCTCTGAATAAAGCATTACTCAAAATTTCTGAAAGTGAACAAATAATGAAGATGATGTACGAACTTTCTCTGCAACCTTTTGTAAGTAATAATCTTCGTGGGTCAGTTTCGAGTCAGGTCGGCCGATTATCAAGTCAGCCTAATACCAAGTCGGCCCTCCTATATGATCAACCTCTCCCACCCAGCTATTAACTCACATGACTGGGCTGTCCAGTTTTCATTTGAAAAAAAAATGTGTAGATGGATTTTAATTGCAAATAGATGCGTGTAATTATGTTTGTTTGGAACTTATCAAAAATGTTGTATTTTTTAAAAATAAAATTACGTTGAAAGAATTTAAAGTATGGAAACAAAAAAAAAAACAACAACAAAAAATGCGACAACAAAATTTGCAGTGTTCTCTGTTCCGCTGATATAATTCGATTCTATTATCAAGTAATTTAGAAAATCTTTGAAAAACAAACATGGTTAGGCGTATTTATTTGCCAATAAAAATTAATCTGCAGTTATTTTTCTTTTCAAATGCTAACAAGAAAGCGGACTTGACTAATGTAGGGTAGGTCGAGTTGGAAGTGGGCCGACCTGACCTGTTACCCAGTGTGTAAACAGCCCTAGGGTAGGGGTCACCAACCTTTTTTTGCACTGAGGAACGGATTAATATCGGAAGTATTCTTGCGGATCGGTCCTCCTGTGTCTTTTATAAAATCACGACTAATCATTTTAATCCGTTTCTAAAAGTGTTTATCGGACGAATTCAAGAAGGAGATCTAATGAGACGAAAATAAAAGAATAATTGCCAGATCCGCTGACACGGGTGATTACTTTGATAAAAACTGTAGAATCTACGTGTTAGTTTTTATCCTGTCGGATTCGCCAAACTTTTGGAAATGTAATTCACTTACCTTTGTTCAGTTTTTTCAAGTCCGGACTGTGAAGTTCAAGAAATGAAAAGTAACTAAACCTTGGAAATAAAACTCTCCTCGTTGACGTACGTGTCTTAAACGGAGTAGGAAAAAGCCGTCCGTCTTTTGTATACTTGACAATAGACAATGTGTACTAGAGCGTTAGGCATGCTTATATATTATTTGAAAGAAAGACCGAAGAAAAAAATCAGAGACGCGGACGAACAAAATACGATGACTGCTATTGACACAGCAACTAGTGGTTGGCCGAAAAATACGTTCATTTAAATAAAAAAAAAATTTATTTTCATTGAGGAAAGACAGTTTATTCGACATTTAACTCTTAGCGTTCTATTCTACTGTCGTCAGCGTATTTCAGAAAACTTTCTGGTTCCATCCTCCCAGAGATTTGTATTTATACCATGCATCTTTCCCAGTAAATAACTGCTCCCGGTACATATTGGCTATAACTTTGAAAAGGGTCTTTGACAAATCACTTTTTTCAGATGTTATGAAATCCTCTTTTCATCAGGGAATTGCCACAATTATCGAATGCATGGTCAAAATTTCACAAACCATTTTTTACACGTTAGAAAATTCACAACACCTTCATAAATTGCACAGATCTTTTCTTGTGTTCGAGTCCCATTTTTACTTGAGAAAAAATTAAAAGCATAATATGTCTAAGATGTTGCTTGTTTTCTTCAGTCTATAATGTTCGAATAGATAATAAAAATAAGCTCATTTCGGCAGAGGAGGAAAAAAACTTTTTTTTGATTTTTTTTTCCAAATAAAGCCTCAAAAACCTTCATTCCCTGCTTTATGTTTTTTCAATGCGTCCTATAATCGCAGCAATTTAAATAAAAAGATAACACTTTTCTTTTCATCTTCGATGTAATCGTGGCATTTCGACCGATTCATTTATACGGTCGTAGCGTCGTGAATGAAAAGAAGAGTTCAAAATATTAAAAGTTAGTATAACTCTAGGTACCTTCTGAAATCAATTGGACATTTTTTCATTAAGAGAATTCTGGACAAACTGGATTAAATAATAAACTGAAGGTGCTAAATCGGCTGAATAAGGGTAGATAAGCAAGAACTTACCAAACTGAAATAATTTTTGCCAGGTGAAAAAAAGATGTGGTAAATTACGCACTTTCTCTTGACTTCTTTTTTATCAATTGCTGCTTTCAATTGGTCTAATTAGGAGCAGTTTTTGTTCGAATCAATCGTTTGGTTCTCAGGGAGGAGCTCATAGTGGAGGATTTCTTTCTAATGAAACAATATAAGCAGCATCAGTTTCTATTAATGAAGACTGGTTAACAGTGATTCATTACACTTACTACACGAGCACTTGCTTTCTGCGTTATTGGAAAGTATCCAATTTTCACCACTAGTTAAAGTGTTTAAAAAAATGGGACATTTATAACACCCAGTGGGTTTCTTTTTTCGTTTATCTTGTGAAGACACCACACCTCAAAGTGACTAACATAATTTAGCTGTTGCTAATTCTTCTCAGCGTTTGATTCGGATATTTTGAATACGTTGGCGACGTTTCATGCCATATAACGCTGAAGTAATGACTTGAATTGATCGCTGTCAATTCAAAGAGATCTACCAAAAAACTATGGAGCATCATCCAGCGAGGAATCTTCGGAAAAAGCTAAAAATGTCTAAAATGTTGATTGTTTTCCTTCATCTCTCATGTTCGAATGAATAGTAGAAATAAGCTAATTTCAAGATTAAAAAAAGCACATTAACGCGACGGTTGCAACAAAGGATAATTTTGATTAAATTTTCTTGAAGCTCATTGTTTCGAATACCAACTAACGACAAACAGAACGAATTTTTTGGTCTACCCACTCGGATTTCTGGGATGACCATAGAGTCTATTAAACTTTTTGTCATCGTCAACCTCTTTATGGAATTCGTGACCCGTTCTTCATTTTCTATTGAGGAAAATATAACGGTAATAAAAGAGAGACAAGTTCTACAAAGCGTACTGCAATAGTTGAGACGAATCTTCGCCAGTTTTTAATTTCTGATATTATTTACTTCGTCTCATTTTTGTTGCTTTTTATCACGAATTCCAGTTGGTGAATCTACGACCGTGGATAGAAAATGGAAAAAATAAGATTCCAGCCAGAGTCACGTATGTATCCCTTCTTTTCAGAAATTTGTCCTTTTCGTCTCAGAACTAAGACGGAGTTTAGAATATTTAGACCCTTCCCAAAAGTCTGGATAAATTGGATTGCTGACGGAAGGTTGTCAATTTAGATTTTCTTATTCAGACTGAGGCCAGTGTTGGCAATATCTATATGCATTTAAAAATGACTTCCTGAATCGAAAAATCGAAAATTAACACCTAAATTTGCACACCTGATCTGAGTAAGAAAGTGAAGCCATCCAGACGACAGCATTGCTGTAATCAGCAAGAACCTCGAGAAGAATGCTGGAATATTGAAGAGACTGCCAATAACTTGAGTCTGGGTGAAAAGATTATAAGCAGTGGTTCTTGACGTTTTTCACTCTATGCCCAACTTCAACGGCTCAAAGAATTTGGCGTTCCCCTTACTATAAAAAAATAATTTAATTGTATATTAAGTGATGAATTCTTCGTAAAAAAAACCCCAAACAAACTGAAATATGAACTTATGGACACTTACTATAATGTTTGTAATCACTTTATTGGGTCATTAACAACGCACGTACCTTACCAATTTCATACCTCACAAAATTAATGAATTAAGCATTGGTTTCTATGGTATTTACAGTTAAATAAGTAATTTGATAATATTGTGCAATTAGGAATGAATATTATCTTATAATTAGGAATTCATCAGTTAAGCTTTATTACGACTCAGTTTTGAGCCATGAGACGTATTTTGAACTTCACACCCAAATTCCAAATTTCTTGCAATGTATCTAAAATGCACCCCCACCTCCCACCCCCATCCCGTAATGCATATCAACGGTTTAAGGCATCTGACCCATTTTTCTGGGGGTTCAATCGGTAAGGCCGTTGTCGCACTAGTTGGAAAAAAACGGATGCAAGTTCGGGTTTCAAAGGAGGCTTATGCTTATTATATCTTACTGCCTAATTTTCGTGACGTATTTCCTCAGATTATAACAAATTTTGAGTTCCAATGATTTTATTGTTAAGTGCATCATCATTCAATAGATCTGACATCTGTCATTCCTCAGGGTTCATTCTGAAGAAGCTGCCCTTCACAGGAAAAATGGGATGTTTGGAAAAATAAAATAAAGTTAGTTGTAGAATGAAAGACAACCAATGGACATCACGACTCACAAAATGGATCCCCAGAGATCACATGCAGAACTGAGGCCGACAGCATACAAGATGGAGAGATGAACGAGACAAATTCAGAAAATACTGGCTCCGCAACGCCCACGATAGAGAGATGTGGCGGATCCTGGGGAGGAATATGTCCAACGACGCACGTTAAAAGATTAATGATGATGAGACAATTTGATATGTATGAAATTCACTAGAAGATTATATATATATATATATATATATATATATATATATATATATATATATATAATCTTCCAAATTATATACCTCAACGAGTGTGCTTATGTGTATTAGTAAAGAGAGAGGCGGGAGGATATACTATAGTTCATGATATTTTGAAGGATTCTATTATTGCAGATCCTTGTCGACGCAGCAGATATGTAGCAAAAAGACAAAACGAACAATATTCAACAACGCATAGAGACCTCAAGCAAATTCGAAATAAATTCAAAGAGGAATTCAAGTTCCATTTGAACTGTCAACAGAGAATCAAATGCAGTCTACTGACACGTAATGAAAAAAAAAAAAAAACACCCATTTCTTTAATGTTTCAAAGCTTTTCCCAAAACTAAAATCAACATTGAAAAGGATATCTCGGACCATGAGTGTGATGAAGTCCTATCGTGCACGTTGAAGGTACTGTGTCACCGTACAATTGACAATAAGATACACCAGGTTCATGATAACAGTCTTCGACGATGGCTGTGGTATATTTCAGCTGAACATTGCACTCTGCCACACCAAACGAGCTTACTATGTGTGACCGTGGACACAAAACTCCTCAAATTACAATGTCACACATCACTTGAGGAGGTGTTGGACCAACAAATCTGTTCGGCTCAACCTCCACCGTGTAACTTTAATCCTGCTGTTAATACCTCTGCGCAATACCCCTGAGGAAATCTTTACGATGTCTTATAGATTCAGTTCCTGATGGGGTTAGAGAAGTTTTGCGTGCACACGGAAGACCGACACCTCATAAGGCAGGTGGTCATAATGATTTAGCTAATCAATGTATACATTTACTTATATATAAATGTATGTACAGCAAATAATTTGGGCAGCATTTTTCCTTTCAAGCAGGTTTCATTTACCACAAGGGATAGTTTTTGTGGATTATATTGTCGATTACTCAAATCTCATTTAAGATCTTTCCATCGCTAATACTATTGCTATGAACATTGGACTTTGAAACCTTTCCCAAGAATGACTAATGACTATCGAAATCGCTTGTAGAACTATGGTGCAAACTTTGGAGATTTCTCTAATTCTTATAATCCAACAAAACAAAACAAAACAAAGTTATCTGCATACAAGGAAAATTAATGAAAAAATTATATCGACAAAAGCTACGCATTATGTTTATTGATATATATATATATATATATATATATATATATATGAAGTATTTGTGCATAAGTGAATCACTAGAGCCTGAACTCGTACCATAACTGATTATAAACAATCAATTACAAAATAAGATATTCTATCTAAAATATCTTAACAATACCACCATAAGATTCACTATAGAGACATTGGTTTGATTATTCATGCATATCAAAGGTGTAGCCACACAGACATGAACAAGAGCTTCCGGACTGATACACACACTCATAAATAGGCATATAGATACACAGGTACTCAAAGAGAGAGAAGAATCTTTGTACTTGCTGGTGGGGATTCATCCCATATATATATATATATATATATATATATATATATATATGAATTATGTTAAATCATATAGAAACTTATTTGAAATGATCTTCCGTCGTTGCACGGTTATTATACTACTCAATTTAGACACCGTAAATAGAATAAACAATAAAAGAAAATTGCGCTGCTGCAGGAGTCGGAACTGCCAACTATAGAGTGACCATTTCAACGTAGCAATGCTCTAACCATTGACCTGGACAGTCGCCGGTAATGCAAAGGTCAAATAACTGCTTTTAACCCAAATTCTCATCTTTTTTATTCTCTGTCTTTTCGTCTCTGAAAGCAGTTATGTATTGACCGTGTAACGAAGGAAGAACATTTCAAATAAGATTCTAAATAATATAACGCAATTCATAATTCATTCTGTCGGACCAAATATGTCCATTATATATATATATATATATATATATATATATATATATATATATATATACAGAACTAATTTATTTACATTACGTATTTTTAGTGTATGGAGCTCCGTGATTTATTTCAAGTCTGCATCTTGGTATGTTCGTGATTACATGAATTCGTGTGAATTTACGACTACTATAAGTCTGTTAATATAATTTTCGTCCTTCCTATCCCTCAAGTTCAATGGTTTTTAACCTTTTTGCTGCATCCCCCCCCCCAACAGCCCCCCTCAAACTTGATGTCCCCCACTTGCCAAAAAAGAAAAAAGGTAATCTAATTACATATCATGAAAAGAAACACATATCATACTTTTGCAATGGTATAATTAAAATCTTGGCCTCCAGCCAATTCTTACGTTTTCACTACTTTGATCAATTCACCCTCACTGTATGGTAAAATAAATCTGGCGTTGAAAAGGTATAGGATTTTTTAAAAAAATACCAAAATTTAGAGCTTTCAAAGAAATAAATAAGTTGAGCATTAGTTACGATGGAGTGTATACTAAAATAAGTAATCAACGGTATTGTGCGACAAGACAGGTTGCTGCAGGGGTAAAACTCCATTCGTACTCCTATACCAACAGAAGATGGTTACTGTTACTCGTTTTATATCTATATGACAAATATGCAATCATAAAAAGATATTCTTTTTGTATAAAAGTATGAGAAGGAAATAAGCCCGTGCGTAGCTGAATGATAAAAACTCGTTAATTTTTTAAGACTTTTCGATTCAGTCAGGAAGACATCCTCCTGATAATCTGTTAGTCGTGAGTTCAATTCACGGTTGGGCGATGAGGTTTTCACATATTGGTTTTCACCCCTAATTTTGGTGAAAAATTGTTCCTGTCATTTCTGTAGTGCATGTTCTTATTACGGTAGAAAAATAATGTCAACTCCAGTATGGGAGTTTGATGATAAGTAATCAATAGCATCGTGTAATTAGGAATTAGTCGTGTTGTATTATTAGGGATTTTTGAGTTGAGCGCGGATCTTTTAGAATTACTGGCGTAGTTCGTCTCGCGGCTAGTTAGAAGCCTAGATGACACATTGACATAAGCGGTCAGACTTCATAAGCACCGCTCGGTCTTGTAACTCATTATCGATGTATACCATCTTTAGAAAATCTTCTTTTCGATTATTTTACTGGACTTATTCTCATGTCTTCTACCACCTATCTCCTTACACACTCTCTCTCTCTCTCTACCTCCCTGCCATCGCCCTCTCTCTCTCTCCACATTCCGTCTCCCTCTCTCTTATTCCACATTCCATTTCTCCCTCTCTCTCCGCATCCTACACTCTCTCTTTTTTCTCTCTGTCTCTTTTTCGCCAACTGCATTACTGTCTCTCTTTCCTTTAACATTCTTCTTCGCTTTCAACTTTTTCCTTTCTTCCTTACTCTCTTTTTTTGAAAACTTCTTCCATCCTCTCTCACCCACTTTGCCTTTCCTCTATTATGTACATATCATCTCTATTTTTCCACGTCTCACCTTTCTTACTATATAAATATACGAGAATGGATCACGTCTATATACTTATACAGTCTGCACCACAAATATCATCTTTTATTAATCCATTCTCATTACATATATAAAATGATAATGAATAATTGTGCCATCCACAACTGTTTCATTGTATTGCAACTCTTCATTGTGGCTACACACAATCCGATATCTCATCCAGTACCACAAAGTAGGATCGAAACCTTCGCTTCAGACCCAGAGCTAGAGGCTGGCATTTTACCCCTGCCCTACGCAGAACTGGACCGAATTTAAGCGATATATTTATTTTTCACACAATTCCTCATCCACAACAGTACTCCATTCCAGAGTTAAAAGAGTATTGTTTATTACTTAAAATGGATGAGTTTCCCTACCTAAAGAGTGCTCAACCCTGAAGAAGGGAGCAATAATTATAGTAGTAATATATATATATATATATATATATATATATATATATATATATATATATATATATATATGTGATGAGCATGGGGATACGATGTCTAACATCCAAGTTAATCATACCAGAATGTTTCATCTTCCGGTTGAAAGCCAAAAGGTGGAAGTAAGTATGATAAACTCGATTTAAATACAACTATTTTCTGCATCATCCACTCGATAACTTACACACACACACACACACATATATATATATATATATATATATATATATATATATATATATATATATATATATATATATATATATCATTTATATACTATATATATATATATATATATATATAACCTATACATAACACACACACACACACATATATACAACACGTATATATATATATATATATATATATATATATATGAGAGTGAAAACGAGAAACGGAACGAAAAGAAGAAGAAGAAGAGGAAATACAATAATAATAATAATAATAATAATAATAGCAAGGGAGTTAAAGAAAATGTGGAACATGAAAACCAGGGTAGTACCGGTCATAGTGGGAGCACTAGGAACTGTCCCCAAAACGCTGAGGGAGAGACTGGAGGAGATCGGGATTAGGGGGAGGATAGAGACCGTACAGACCACAGCACTGCTGGGCACTGGACGGATACTGAGGAAGGTGCTAGAGATATAAGGACTGCAACGAATCGTAGCTCTGTCATGATATGCGAAAGAGAGAGGAGACGTTAGCTGAAGACCTGAGGAGACTTATTGTCACTCAGCCTTCAGCGATAACCACTGGGCAACCGGTGTGAAACTGTAAATCGCAAATTTACTGCGATCTATGAGTACGAGGAGAGGAGGGCTGGAGACTTGAGGACACTTGCTGTCACTCAAACTCCAGCGGTTACCACCAGGCAACTGGTGTGAGATTCCTAATAATAATAATAATAATAATAATAATAATAATAATAATAAAGGAAGGCCTGCCAAATAGTAGACGTTGCTGTGCCTGCAGACCATAGAGTAAAAAAGAAAGAGGGTGAAAAAGGGGAAAAATACCAGGACCTAGCAAGGGAGTTAAAGAAAATGTGGAACACGAAAACCAGGGTAGTACCGGTCATAGTGGGAGCACTAGGAACTGTCCCCAAAACGCTGAGGGAGAGACTGGAGGAGATCGGGATTAGGGGGAGGATAGAGACCGTACAGACCACAGCACTACTGGGAACTGCACGGATACTGAGGAAGGTGCTAGAGATATAAGTACTGCAACGAATCGTAGCTCTGTCATGATATGCGAAAGAGAGAGGAGACGTTAGCTGAAGACCTGAGGAGACTTATTGTCACTCAGCCTTCAGCGATAACCACTGGGCAACCGGTGTGAAACTGTAAATCGCAGAATTACTGCGACCTATGAGTACTAGGAGAGGAGGGCTGGAGACTTGAGGAGACTTGCTGTCACTCAAACTCCAGCGGTTACCACCAGGCAACTGGTGTGAGATTCCAAATAATAATAATAATAATAATAATAATAATAAAGGAGCACAAGAAGAAAACAAAACAATGGAGTAGAAGAAGACAAGGTCGATCGCGAAGAAGAAGAAGAAGAAGAAGAAGAAGAAGAAGAAGAAGAAGAAGAAGAAGAAGAAGAAGAAGAAGAAGATGAAACGACGCAAGCGTAGAATGGAACAAGAGGAGGTTGAAAATGCAATCGAAAAGGTCGGACACCCGAGATGAAAGGTGAATTGAGAATTTTAAAAGCAACTAAATGATACGCGTTTCCCGTCTCAATCCTTATTTCTCTTTTGCAAACGAGCCCGACTCTGTTCGTCTTCATATCCTTATCCGATGTACAATCTGATAACGGGTGTGGCAATGGCAGCGATGGTAGACTTGTATGGGTGCCACACCGCTGATAGAGGAGATGGGGGATGGTGAGGGTTAGGGTCGTCTTCTTCAAAGTTTCTCGTACGGCTCCTATTTTTTCCCCTACCTCCTTTCTCACGTTTTTCGTTTCTTGTGGCTTGCAGCCAGGCCAGTCAGAATATTCGGGAAGGGGTGCCTTTGATTTCGTTATCGAGCGTAGTACAGAGATCAGTTTCCTTCTTAGAAAGGGGAGGTTCTCTGCATGATTCATAGTTGCTTACAACACCTGCTATACACTGTTGGTTACTCATCTAGGTATTGACCAGGCTCGAGGTTGTTTAACTTTGGTAGTCGTAGGGGAACTGTTGTATCCAACGCACCCTATAACCAATGCACTCTCCAGATAGTCATCTATGGAGCTGAACATGGAACCAAAATATAGGCTCTCAAACCAAGAACCATGCTACGTGCACGAAAGAAGATCAGGTTCAAAATCACAATGAGAGATTAGAAGACGGCACAGTGTATAACCCCCCACCAACAAACGAAACAAGAGTCAGAGTTATTATAGAATCTATCGAAAAACTTAAATAGTGATAGGTTGGTCCTGCTGCAAGTCAGACAACCGCTAGAAATCACGACTTACAACGAAGATCCTTGGAGGTGTTACGTGAGAATGTGGCAGGTAAGATAAATAAGATAACGTAACGATTTAGATTCAGTTCAGATAATATTGGTGCCGTTGCGCCCACGATTGAGTGGTGTGGTGAATCTTGGGGAAGGTCTATGTCCAACGACGTACGATAAAAGGTTGGTAATGAGGATTTTTTCTTTTGTGTTTCGAAATACCAAACTCACTCCATCACCCCAACCCTGAGTAACGTGTACATTGAAATGCACACCAGGATCGTCATTCTAGTCGGGTCGATTTGTTGATAAAAACCGGATACGAGAGAGATACAATGGCGAAGAACAGGGCGGAGGCATGCTAAGTCTAAGTCTAGAGAGAGAGAGAGAGAGAGAGGGAGAGGGAGAGGGAGAGGGAGAGAGAGAGAGAGGGAGAGGGAGAGAGAGAGAGGGAGAGATAGAGATTGTGGAAAAAAACAATAAACCTCGTTGTGCTAGGGTTAAACTCTTTTGCTTCGTTGAAATTTAAAAGGTAAAAAATGTAGAATTCATTTCTCCCTATAATATTATTCCAAAACTACGTGTCCCAGTTCAACTTCCTTATTAGTAAATCCCAAGATAAAAATAGTCGACCTGAGTCGAGAGAGTGAATTCGCCAGCAGTATCTCTTATTCGTACCCGATGTCTCTGCTTTTTCGTGTGGTCATAGTTATTGCAAAATAAAGCTTAAATTCAACAATACGAGGGAGAGAGAGAGAGAGAGAGAGAGAGAGAGAGAGAGAGAGAGAGAGAGAGAGAGAGCAGAAAAAAATTGAAGGTTAAATGAGGGAAGGGAATGATAGTGAGAGTTTTAATAAAGGAAAAATGAAATTTAAAAAAAAACATGTGAAAGAGTTTCAAGTGTGAGGAAAAGAAAAGGAACGAAATAAAGGGAGAAAAAAGAAAGTTGAAGAAGTAATGAATCAAGGAAAGTGCATCGAAAGCAATTGAAATGAATGAAAGGTGGAAGTGAAAAAAGACAAAAAGACGAAAATATAGGAAAGATAAATGAAAGATTTTTTTAAATATAGCGCAAAGAAAGAATGGAGAAAAACGTTAAAAAAAAAAACAAATAAAAAAATGGGTGTCTCTGCCTTAGCGGTCGTTTGCAACTTTCTCTCTCTCTCTCTCTCTCTCTCTCTCTCTCACACACACACACACAACTGTTTTCTGCCAGAACCTTTATAATTTTAAGATTTTTCCTCGCCCCCTCATTAACGTTTAGCATCTCTGAGAATAAAATCGGCGAACACAGTTCAAACCACGGCTCAGACAGTTTGTGTTCTTCGCATTAATACCATTTCTAAGGGCATTGATACGTATATATCCCCTGCAAGCTATAGGCAAGTCGTAGGATAGAGAGTGCTTTTCAGTCTTGATTGGCAACCAGTTTAGGTGACGTACGACTTTGAATTCCGACCAGGAATGCCCAGCCCCTCACCCAGCGGTGTGAGTGACTGGAAACGGATAGAGGAAGGGGCATACTCCAGGAATGTACACTTTGACGGGGTTCTGTGAAATTCCGACGGGCCTAGCAAACTAGAAGTAAAATTAGAAAGAATATATAACGAACGGACGAAAAATGCGGAGAAACTTTAAAATACGAATGAAAACCCGAAATGTAAAGTCTAATGGTATCTTTTTTTAAAGATTTGTTCTACCCTTTAGAAACCGACATTAAAACTGACACCAAAAATGTCAACATAGGTTTCTTTAGTTTCCAAATTGGTTTGGCTGGCTGGCTCGCTGGCTAGCTTTGTAAGATGAATCACACGTACAATCTACACCATTTTTAGACGGCTGAAAATTTAAACATTCACTCCCGATGATGTCTAGAAAAACGAAATTTTTGCTTTTCCAAAATTTCCACTTAAATAGGTCTTCAGCTGGGGTTAGATACAGAATATATACATTTTTCACTTTTTTAATCCTCTTCCTCATCTCTAGATAAGTTCTTTCGTGGATATTCCTATTTGTAATATAAGTTTATGATACAATGACACCTTAGCTTGTTCATTCATACTTGTTTTTTCAACTTCAGATATTAGTAATCACCAACTTATTCATTAACCACCCTTTTACCATCTTTTAAAATTTGATCATCATTATCATCATGCCCCAAAATTTCTGTCGGTCTGTTTACACGATATCTCTAAAAGTTCTCGATTGATTAAGACGAAATTTTGTGGAAGGGGGGGAGGCAGAAATTATTGAATTCTAAGGCTGATAAGGGGATTGTTTTCGACTCTGTTAGTGTAGATCGTTGGCAGAGGTATGCAATTTCTGAGTACTTTCTAAATTTTCTTCTTTCCGATTAACTCATTTGGAAATACCCCTGGGTGCAGGGAGCAGTCGGTTAGCAGTGCTAAAATGGACTGGACGAGCAGAGATCGAACTCTGACCGAGACTGAGACTGGCACTAACGCCCTTGGGAAAGGCACAAATCTGAGCCCCCGAACAACGTATATAATAACGAAGCGAGAGACACCACCTCACATACTCGTCACATCCGTCTATTCCCAAAGGTTGCAACAACCACGAAGACCTCCAAGACGAGGAGAAACTTGCGAATAGTGAAGCCTAGACAGGGACAGCTGTTGCCGTGGCCAGCGTAGGGGCACTACTAGTACTACTACTACTACTACTACTACTACTACTACTACCTATTCGGCGTGACTGTTTCCATTGTTCTCCATTATTTATATTCTTCGTCTCTCCTGGATCTATCATCTCTTCTCTCCAGATTCCGATTGACCTAACAGAGACAGACAGTGGTAATGTGTTCACCCATGTTCGTCTGTCTGTCTGTCTCTCCGTTTATGAGTTCGTTTTTCTGTTTATTTGTCGACACCGTATCTACGAAAGTTTTCAACGAATTTCAATGAAAAATTTCAGTGGAAAGGTGGTTAATGTGCCAAGGAATAATTGATTAAAGTTTGAGGTACACCCAGAAATTATATTTTATTTTGTTAACATTGAGAGACAGGGCAACCTTTTTTTTAGCTTTTCGCGTATTATAACCCAGTAATGACTAAGTTACTTAGTCTAAAGGAAATAATCTAGTGTTGAAATGATTCAAAGTTCAAAGGGATGCCTCCGATGAATAATTATTGAAAGCTGTTGTCGTGGCATAGTTCTGAATCTGTAACCCGATTGTTCGGTTTTCAGTGACAATGGCGTTAGCGGAGATATGCGCTCCCCGAATGCTTCCTAGCTCTTTCATTTCAATCCGTTTCTTTTCTCCTTCAGTTCTCCGATTCTCATAAGGTATCTTCTTCCTTCCATTTCCTCTGCTCGCCCCTCCCCCTTTAAAAAACAAAACAAAAACACAACCACTCCCCCTTTAACACTTCTCTGTTTCTTTCTCGCTCTTAATACCAACCAGTAGTTGAACATTGTCAATTTCGACAGAAGACAATTAAATCGATGAGAGGCTTTATGTTTTCTAAAATATTCATGATTTCTGTTTGTGCCTATTCTTTGTTAGTTTCATCGATTCGGGTGAATTGATTAAGGAAAGAATAAATAGCTAATAATAAATAGAAGTTCAAATAAATAAAAAAAAGTATCAAACATGTAAATAAAAGCTTTTCACAGTCGGCGTTTTCAAAAGTCTCATTCAGCAAATTCAGATTACTGAAGCCCGATGGCAGAGTGCTAGGCTGCTGTTCGGTAGGCTTTGGTTCAGTCCAACGCCGAGTCATACCAACGATCTTAAAGAATGGTACTCAATGCCTCTCCAGTAATTATCTGGTACAAGGACTAGGATTAAAGGAGCAAGGGATTATGGTCAAATGATGTAATATTAGCAACGTCAGGCTTGGTCAGTGTTCGGATGGGTAACCGTTGAGGGATTGGCCGTGGTTCAGTCTTACACCGTCATACCAATGACAATAAATACATTTCTCAATGCATCTCAGCATAAAGACAAGAATTGAAGAATACTTCAACAAGGTTCAGGGAATACGTCCAAATGATTTAAGATTGCCGAAATCTTGCAACGTCAAGTGGCAATCAAGGAAGCAGAACGATCGGGGCTTCGACAGGCCTGGCAAACCGGGAGTGGGTCTTACTAACAATTAATCTTGTGTACCTAACATTGATACCCTCGATGAGGCTATTAGCCTAAAACGATATTACATACAGTGGTTGTTGAGAGTGAGATTCATTTCACAAACATCACTGTCCATAGACCACAACCAACTCCAGCGTAATGAATACCTCGTCAATTTCCCATTATAAGAAACTACCAACTAAAACTGTCAACATAGGTTTCTTCAGTTTTTTAGTTGGTCTGTCTGTCTGGCAGCTTATGTATGTATGCATGCATCATCCGTACTGACCGCACAAATGAAATCAGAGGGCTAAGCATTCAAACAATAACTCATTATGTCAAAGAAAAAAAGTTTTCGCTACAGCCAGGTTCTTTCTATATAGCAAGGAGATTGTGTTAAGCCCATCTTTCAAGGGGAGACGATTTAATTCGATTTGGAAAATTTTAAAACGATATATAGAAACGAAAAGGTAGTTCCCTTCATTTTTATCCCCCCCACTTCTTTTTGACAGCAGCAACAGTCGACAGTTTTAGAAAAACCGAAAGGTTTTTCGGTCAAACCAAATTTACATTGTCTGGCACAGGGCATTGGTCTACTTATAACACCCGGCATTCTTAATTAGTCACTCATCTAAATAAAGATCTGATTCAACACAGCTTAACTGATTCATCTCCTAAGTTTAGCTGAGTATAGCGAGAGGTCACAGGCTGCCTATAGCACCTGGTATTCCTAGGCAATCACCCATCTGTATAGTGACAAGGTTCAACGCTGCTTAACCGAGACTAGAACTGGTGCATTCAGCGTCACTCAACCGTAAGCTAATTAAATCCTTTTTCTTTTCATTTGGACTTGGCTCAGTTTGATTTTTTTTTTGGTCGAAGCTGAGAATAAAGAAACCCACAACAAATCACAACGGGCAACACCCACTCCTTCCTCTTTCCCAATTAAGTAACGAGAAACCAACAAAAAATGGAGCCCTGGGCAAGAAACAACAACAACAATGGACCCAAGCTGAATAGTTTATAATTAGGTAGGACTTTTTTTTTTCAATTTCAGACAGCTGGTTCAGACTGGAGGAAAAGTAGTTGTTGAAGGGTAGAAAAGATGGGAGTAGAAACCTTCCAGAAGAAACTACAGTGTCGTAACATCTAAAAATAACGAATCAATAAGACAACCGTTGTTTTCCCCGGTCCCTCAATCTATACTCATTTTTACAAAGCAAGGTTCAGCCAGTATGTATGTAAGATTGTTCCTCGCTTACACTCTCATAGAGTGTATCGCAGGCCTAGGTACACAAGGGCAATAAGTTAGCTAGACCAACTTCCGGCTTGCCAGGCTTACAGCAATTGGTATTTCCCTATATTTTTCTCTTCTAGGCCCTAACCTGGAGGTTGATTAACTTCGATGACCTTACGAAAACCGGTGTGTCCAACGTGATGAAGCCGTAACCTTAAGTCTCGCAAAGAGTTTCTCTAATGTTAGTTCCGAGTGTTAAGCGGAGAGAGGCATTGAACACCATTTTGAAAATCTTTGGTATGACTTCGCACTTGATTGAAGCACGGTCTACCAAACAGGAAGCAAGCAATTTACCACTGGGCCACGGTGATCAGTGACTGGTTCTTAAGCCAGTAAAAGGCCAAAACAGGATGGATTGAGAACCCCTAGGTTAAAAGAGAGCCTACTTGCTTTGAAAGAGACACTGACTCAGGCAGGTACAAAGCCAAATAGTGTTCAGATTGAGTTGTAATTCGAGAGGGTATTACCCACTCGAAACATCAGTATTCGATATCTGTACCTCTATTTTTGAGTAGGTACCGACCACAGGCCTCGGTATGAAATACGCAATTACTCAAGCCACTAAACTGGGAACAAATTGCATAAATTTTATTTTAGTCCAGGCAAGACAAAACCTCAAATTTCTTACCCCGGAAAACAAGGTTTATTCGACTTTATGTTGATTCGATAGTAATCGAACAATGGGAGGCGTTATATTACGAATTGAGACCACATGCACTAGAATTGATAACTGGCTCAAACGATTACTATTAGTATTTGGGATGGGACACTTTTCTCGTTGGTTCATCAACTCAGAAGTCACCCGTGACAAAATAATCCCGTACAAACGACCCAGTCTGTCTACATCATTTTTGTAATTTGTATCCGTCATTGTCATTATCATAATATTGTATATCGTGATTGTACTTTTGATTTCATTGTATGGGGAGGGATTTAAAGGACAGAGAATTTGAATCTTGAATTTAAGTATTACACTTCGACACGCATCTCCAGTTGAATATAATGAATAATGGAGATATGTACATATGTATAATGCTCTTAATATCATGTTTATAATTCTAATCTCACCTATGCTTGTATAAATGTGTGTGCATAGATGACCCGGGTCCATGTTGTTCAACTTCGGTGATGTTATGAGATACGAAAACCGGTGTATCCAACGGCCATAACTCCGCAACCCCACGGCGGATGTTCCTCTATCTTAGTCCTTGTGCCGAATGCTTTACGGACAGGTATTGAGTACCATTTTTTATGAATTTGGTACGACTTGGTGGTGGATTGAACTCTTCCACTGGGCAACGGTGATCGGTTCACAAGATTATAAGCAGTTATTAATCCCTACCAACAACAAAGCAAACTAATTCACTGACAACCACCCCTATATTTTTTTAAACGAAGCCTCTACTTTTACTTATAAGAATACAAATACAAATAACAGTCTTACGCCGTTGCAAAAGCTCGTATTATTATCGGCCAATGACAATCCCTTTTTTCCCCCTATTTCAAATACATGAAATAACTAGAGGGCATTCAGGGAGTGCTTGCCTATACGAACACCATGCACTATCTATAAACTGAATGAAAATAAAATATTGAAGAACAGGAAGGGGGAGAGAACACAATTCTCTCAATATGATCAGATACTGGGTTACTCTTCCTGACCTTTAGATCTATCAAGCAGTCCGTTTTCAACCTTTTTCCCGTACAGAATCATAAAAAAAACAACTCTCAATCAACAACGCATTCTCGAAATCGCCTTCAAATTTAGACACTTCTTTTTTTTTGCATCCCATGAGCCGCCCTTCCACGAAACTTCATTGAAATTTATTGAGAATCTTTGAAGATATCGGATGGATAGATAAAAAGACAGACCGAAGTACTGTAACAGGCTAATACATATATCTCTGCAACTTTGTTGGCAGAAAGGAATATGATTTACCACGTGCTTCAATAGTAAAATCATTGGCAGCTGATCTGCTCATATAATAATCAGCAATGTGCATTTGTAGTCTGTCACGCTCATAACACCAGTGATGTCGGAGTAGAAATAGAATTTTACGTTACGTTTAACTTAATGTATTTTTTACTTCATAAAAATTCTTTGCATAGTTTCCTTTTATCGATTATACTGAAAAGCCAATTCAGACAACAAAACCACTTCAACACTAACGATGCAGCAAACCTATTAGAAACAATAGTGTTATTGTTTTAAGGAATCGTATGTTTACTTAATTCTACAATTAGATGAGTTTGATATTCAGGAAATATTTAACATGAAAAAAGAAAATGTGTTTGATATTTTACAAGTACAATGCAATAGCCGTCAATTTTTTATGGTAAGATTAAACTAGTACACGTCTTATAGCCACGTGTTGTCAGTAACACTTGCGTCAATTTCTGACCTTCTGAGAATCATTCAGTGCTTATTTTTCAAAATTTATCGCCCTCTGCTTGATGTATCATTTATTTTGTGAGGTCAGTGGGCAAGGAAAGAAATGTGAACACCTTGCTGATGTATACTGGGTTTTAATGACGCCAGCTGTAAAATAAAACTGTTGTTACTGTTTTTTGTTTTTTCTTCAACCACCAGGATTCGCTGTGTCATCATATATATATATAATGATCAGAGGGAATGAATGTAATAACGTATTTGTTTAAGTAATCCCACTCGTGATACAACGCATCACACAAACAGCCATTTTCTAAAATAGAACAACACTGACCGGCAAAATAAATCTGAAAGTTATTCCCATATTTCCTTCCTCTTTTTTTTTCTTTTAATGATTTTCGTTCTAGACAATCCTTCCTTATTTTCGTTCTGTATTCAATTGATTTTCGTTTCTCTGCAGATGAAGTAAAATATTAGGTTGGGGCGTAGAAGAAGCTAATTTTGATTATTTTTCAGTATTTATTCTGTATCTAAAATAAGTTCAGATGTTTTGACCCAAACAAACCGTGTCTGTTATATTTATAATGTAAATCAGGGAAAACGCCAACAATGTAAGGATGATGGAATTATTGATTCCAAAATAATGAAGATTTATAGGGAAGAAGAAGAAGATGAAGAAGAAAAAGGGTTAGGTTAGAGAGCAGAAAAGGAGAATTCAAATGAAAGATCTAATTGGAGATGATGAAATCAGATGGGGTGTATGGTGAATTGAAAGAAAGGGGAGAAAAAAAGCAAGGAGGAAAAGAATAAGTATTCTTAAAACAAAAAAGGAAAGTTACGTAAGAGGTGAAGCCACCAGAGAAATTAACGAAAAAGTCTTGAGTCATAAAAACAAACAAATAATGGAGGATTGAAACGAAGAAGGTAAGAAGGCCGTCATAGAAGAAGAAGAAGAAGAAGAAGAAGAAGAAGAAGAAGAAGAAGAAGAAGAAGAAGAAGAAGAAGAAGAAGTTGACCTGCATAGTAGAGAGGGCAGAATAATAAAAAAGAAATCAGTGTAAGGCACTGTGCAGGTTTATACTACTCTCTATCTGGTACGTTTTATAATCACCATCATTTCCTGATATTGACTAGAGAATATTTTTCATGTCTTGAGCTATAAGTTGCTTTCAGCCAATCCCATCAGGCACGAATTTTTATTCCCCAAAACTCATCACTCACCAAACGACACCATTTTTAGATTCCCAAATCTGTTCCAAAATCTCCACTTATTCACTATAAAGCAATATTTTTGGGGAAAAGAAGACATACATAAGTCAGGCTTGTTGAAGCTTCGTTCGGCTTACGGCACTTAGAATTCCCCAACCATCTAGATACTGACCAGGCGTAACTTCGATGATCTGACGAGAACTGGTATACCTAAAGAGATTCGACCATAATCCTTTAACTTTGGCGAGAGGTTCTTCTATCCTAGTCTTTGCGCTGTGTACTTAACGGAGACACATTGAGTATCATTTCAAAAGTCTTTGTTTATGAATCAGTGGAGGATTGGACTACGTCCTACCGAAACAGATAAAAGAGCTCGTTCACTGGACCACGGTGATCAATAAAGATTTCACGTATGGAACTTGAAATGAGATCGATACACTTACACGACCAGAGAAGGACAAACAAAGTAATAGGAAGGGTTAGTGATGTCTGAAATTATATTCAATGTAAGCTAAGTCACGACAGGCAAATATCATCTTGTCACACAACCTAGGGACACAGATGCGACCAGAGCGGCTAGAAAAGTGGACCGAAAACTCTGGCAGGACATCGAGTCCAATTTACAATCGGCCCTGATAATCAATTAAGAAGAATCGATTGGTAAATAAATAAATATCGGACACCAATGTTAACAATTAAAGAAAGATAAACCTGACTGTTTCAGGGTTAAACTCTACTCCTATCCTTATTCTTACTGAAGATGATTACAGCAACTTTTGTATTGTATATTTAATGAATTCATAGATATATATAATTTGTTAGTTTTGCTCAGTTGGTAAGAGAGCAACCTACCAATCACTTAGTCGTGGTTTAAAATCATGGAAAGGAAATCTTAGTATAATTTAATGATTTGGTTTAACGTGACGTTTCGGACAAACAATGAAGAGTTTGGAAGTGGACCATCCCAAAAATTCACCGGAACTCTTCATCATGAGGGTTGCAGAGCCAGTCGTTTCTGAATTTACCTTGTTCGTCACATCTTATTCTTTGTTAGCCAGAATTTCATACACGCTCTCTGGGGCTCCTCGTTTTGAGTCGTGACGTCCAGCTGTTGTCCTACATACTTACAGTATGTCCAGCCCATTGTCATTCGAGTTTTCTGATGTTTTCTATGACATCGCTGATCCCTTGTTTTTAAAAAACATAATATGCTGTTTTGTGATCTCTCCATGGGATATTAAGAGTGATTCTCTTCTGGGTGCGTTCTATGATTTTCCAATCTTTTGGCATGGTTCCATTGGATGAGTATCGAGAGGATGTTTTGTTCATAGACCTTTCTTCTCTGGTCTAATGGGATTTTTTTTCGTTCCTGAAGGTTCAGTTAACACTACTGAAGACCTGCCAACTTGAAGTGATTCTTCTTTTCTCTCTTTTTTTTGGGGGGGGGGAATTTCATGGAGATTTGTTGTTCCAAGTGATGTTTACTCCCCTGAATTAGGTGAGTATTGTTCCCCATTCTTGCTCTTGTTTTTATGGTGTACAGTGGGAAAAAGAAAGCCGACTCCAACATGGACTAGAGTTGGACAATACATATTTCTTTTTCTTTTTCAAAACTAAAGTAATGTGATGGATAGCATTACTAAACCAGATTAAACGCTTAACTCTTACCTTGCACCTGCCTTTTTCTTAACACTGTCGTCAGCTTTCTCAAGTTTTTCCCAAATTTTGCATCTTCAGTCACAATTAATCAATGAACAGACGATAATCTTCTCAACACCCAAGTTTCCAATTAAAGAATGCAATTTCAGACGTTGTCGAGGTCAATTTTCTCAGTCTTTTTTTCCGATGGAATTCTTCCGACTTCGTGTATTTTGAAAAGTAAGGAGTTATAAGAACTTCAGGTGGGTTCATCAATTTTTTTTCTCTAAATTTTCTAATCACAGCTGTTTGTTCCTTTTTTCGATAAATATCATTCTGAATTGTTTCTGGAAACTTTTTGATGTACCAGTGTATGCTCCTAGATCTCTCTTTATATACATCTTAGTCTATTTCTGTCGCCTGTCCAACTCTCTCTCTCTCTCTCCCTCTCTCTTTCTCTCCCAAAAAGATTATTCTAACGTATTTATGCACTTGCATAATTGACAGAATTTAAACCAAAGATTTCTGATTTTACACATAACTTTTTAATCTTCAATAATCTTTTTCATTTTTGTAAATCTTTGGTCAGAGTTCTGTCAATTTTGAAGCTGTATAAAGATGCTAAGATGAAATCTTTGTTATGCATCAGATACTGTCAGATACCGTCTGTTCTCTCTCTTTCTGTCTCAGTCACACACACACACACACACACACACACACACGTGTGTATGTATAATAGACATAGATTCCAAGTCCTGATTTCAATTTGATGAAACAAGGGGAAAAAAACCTTCACCTCTATGTATAGCATATATTGCATAATTTATATTCATGTAATACATATATAGCATATGAAATATGAATGATAATATATATAAAACATATATACATATATATATATATATATATATGTAACATCTAACATACATATATAAATACATATATATATATATATATCATCTAACATACATATATATATACATATATATAACATCTAACATATATATATACATACATACATATATAACGTCTAACATATATATATACATATATATATAACGTCTAACATACATATATATATATAAATATACATATATATAACATCTAACATACATATATATATATAAATATACATATATATATAACATCTAACATACATATATATATACATATATATATAACATCTAACATACATATATACATACATATATAACATCTAGCATACATATATATATATACATACATATATAACATCTAATGTACATAAATATATACATGTATATATATAAAACATCTAACGTACATATATATATATACATATATATATATAACATCTAACACACATACATATATACGTATATATATAACATCTAACATACATATATATATATATACATATATATATGTAATATCTAACATACATATATATACATATACATATATATATAACATCTAACATACATATACATATATACATATATATATAACATCTAACATACAAATATATACATACAAAAATATTTAACATCTAACATACATATATATATACATATATATATAACATCTAACATACATATATATATATATATATATAACATCTAACATACATATATATATATATATATATATATATATATACATATATAACAGTTAACATATATATATATACATATAACATATATATATAACATCTAACATATATAGATACATATAACATCCAACATTATACATATATATATATATATATATATATATATATATATATATATATATATATATATATATATATATGTATATATATATAAAGCCACCAATCTATTTCTGAGCTCGCTTCAGAGGAATAGTAGTCAAGTATTTCAAAAATTTATAATCTGACATCCATTCCATCCAACTTTTAACAGGGGCTCTATATCTTCATCAGCAAAACTATAGGATGTCCCAAAAAGTAACACCCGATTCGTCCCCCACAACAATTTCATCGACGCAGTAAACAATCCACAGATCTAACAGGAAAGCACTTGGAGAGCTCCTTCTCCAACACAATTTTTTTGGGGGGAAGTTGTGCACTGATCTGTGCCCCCACCCCATTTAATAATTCCCTCCATAGCGTACTGTTCATTCTTCCACGAGATTCATCAGAATTTTCAGGAATATCTTGTGAACTTTCGTTAGATTTCGACAATATCATGAGATTTGGGTATAAAACAACGAATTGGGTTTGGTAATTTTTCATGGAATTATTTGAAAAGTTTTGGAGGTATCGTTTAGAAAGGTGTGCATATAAATGTATGGAAAAAAACCGGAAACATTTTTCTCCATACAAAGGAAAAAAATATGAATCCTCCCAATAATTTAACAATCTCTCTCAAGCTGCATTGCTTGGCCTTCTACAAAATTTCATTGAAATCCTATTCAGTACTTCTAATATCGTGTGACAGCCAGATGGATAGACGGAAAGACAGGAAGACTAGATCAAATACACACAGCTCTTCAACTTCATCAACTGAGTTGAATAAACATAGACATATGCGTTACATCTAAAGTTCACTGTGACTGCCATCTTTTTTTTTGTAATCTATTTATTCGGTCGGCAAGCTTCTGATCTGCACTCATTTTAACAAAGTTCAACGTGGACGACGGCAACTTTTTCTTCTGTTCTGTTTTCCAATCATGGTACGGTGGTCAGGTTATGTATCGTACATCATGTTTTTTAAGACTTCTTAAACTCAAAGATACCTGGAGGCATTAACTCATGTGATTTCTCTTGTCATTCGATAGCTTCACATTGTCCTAGCGGATGACCTTCAAGATTATAATCAAACCGGTCTCGCGAGATGTGACTATGATTTGGAGACATATCCATCGAAACTTGCAGGACATACAGTATTGATACATGAAATAGAATATTTTCACCATTATTATTTTTTTTCTTACTGGTATTGCTATGATGTCAAAGATGAAGGCGTATATGACATTGATAATTTACGAACTGATACAAAAGTTACGTTTATGAACTACTGAAATGTTTTTGTCAAATTAAGTTCATTTTTAATTCCATTTCACAGTTGGTGTGCCGTGTAAGTCAAAATGTTCCATTGTGTGCCGCCGTACTATCAATATTTTTATCATTTAATTGATGTCGGGTGTTACAGAAAAAATATATACATATATACATGGAGTATTACTAAAGTAGATTTCCTGGTCTCACTCTATATCATCATTGAATTTTAGGTATACATTTTCACTGGTTATCTCATTATTGGCTGCATTCCATCTTATCATTGTTGCATTTCATCAGGAAAAAACAAACTGGATTTGGCGACGTCAATCAAAAACTGACTCCTTAGATGTGGGATGCGAGTTTGAGTCTTGTCGGAAGCTCAACTTCTTTATCATTGATTTCGTGTATTTTGCTCAAACAGTCGACGAGTTTATCAATCCAGAGAGTTTTAGTTGAAATGCAACAATAATTAGATGGAGTGAGCTAGCAATAAGGTAATCTCTTCATAAAATAAAACGCTATGTTTATTTTATGATCATATCTTTTCTGTCTTACATTTTACATCAACATATGATGATGTAGTAACAAAAGAATTTTACGTTATGTTAAACTTCATAAATAAAATGTCGTGATTATTCAATGGCGAATTGAATGTTAATCTAATTTTTCATTTTGAGCGAACTGTTTTTATTTGAAAAATTGACATATGTGTATCAATACATGTATGGATGTACATCTTTTTCAAAATTCATGCATACCTAAAAAACGATAATGTGACGATCGTAAATTCACTTTCCTCTTTGTATAAAACTTTTCAATTTTTTCCCATCTCTACATAATTCTACCTTTAATTCATTATTCAAGAATATCAAACATCCGGTGCAATATGATGTTTTATATATAGTACTGTGCAATTAGACAAGTTCGGTGCAATTGCAAAATTCGTAATTAGATATGACGGCAAAGATGATTCAAGTATATACATCATGATATAAATCTTGTATTGGATCAAAACTGTGGAATCAATGCATTTCTTGCTAGCTGCTGCTGCTGCTATTATTATTATTATTATTATTATTATTATTATTATTATTATTAGCAGCAGCAGCAGCAGCAGCAGCTATTTCACACCAGTTGCCTGGTGGTTACCGTTGGAGGTTGAGTGACGGCAAGTCTCCTCAAGTCTCCAGCCCTCCTCTCCACACTCTCATAGTCCACAGCAATAATGTGGTTTACAGTTCCACACCAGTTACCCAGTAAGTCTCCTCAGGTCTTCAGCTCACATCTCATCTCTCCCTCACCGACCATATCAGTGCTGTGGTTCACACCTCCGCTACCATTTAGGTATTTTGTTTGTTTGTTTTTCTTCCTCCTCTGTTAGTGTCGTAGACCTTACCTTTCTAGTACTTTCCTTAGTATCCATGCAATTCCTAGCAGTGCTGTGGTCTGCACAGTCTCAATCTTTCCTTTTATCCCGAGCTCCTCCAATCTCGCTCTCAGTGTCTTTGGGACAGTTCTGAGTGCGCCTATAATTACTGGTATTATTATTGTTGTTGTTGTTATTATTAATTATTATTATTATTATTATTATTATTATTTGCATCCTCAAGTCCAAAATCAGTGTCTGTTCGAATAGTGTTATGGTTAGCAGGTCTGTCTCAAACGCAGAAGGTCTGCGTTTGATTCCCGGAATGGCTGAAGAGAGTGAAAAACTCATTAAGGATAAATTTATCTATGTACTCAGCAGTTAAGTGAGTACACTCTAAACTGCATAACTTGCATCCTGTCATAAGAACTTGTAGGAATTAAGTCTCGACAAGGATCACTGAGCTGACACATGCATCAGAAATCAGGACTTCGTCACCGGCCTCCATACTCCATTCAGAGTCGTCTCTTGTTATTTACTGATATCTGGTGATTGTTGATCGGGACCCAGTGACAACAAGTCTCCTCAAATCTCTAGCATCTTCATCAGTATCCATTCCGATTTCAATAGTTCTGCAGGCTGTAATTGTTCCAACCTTTAGTCGGATTTTCATATTCTTCAACCTCTTTACAAAGTTTTGAGACCATTCAGAATGTGTCAGTAATAACTGACATTATCTTGCTTCCTATATTCCACAACTTGCAGTCCCCATACAAAGCTTATTATAGTTATATTTTGCATTAAAATTAGTAAGATTATTATAGGTAGTTATAGAAGTAAATGTGATGTCCTTATCATCATCATAATTTTAATTGCAGATATGTGTAAAAATGCATTGTAATAATACTCATCGGGTTATTTTAAAAATAGAATAGAATTTAATTAATTTCTACGGCGATAAAAGAAGTGGCTCTCTGAAGTTTCTAGAAAGAATGTCTTACAGTATTCTTCTCAGGGTCATTCCTAAAGAAAATATTTAAATTTCGTAAAGTTCACCTGTTTTCACTTCCGCCTGGTCGGTCGCCCACTCAACCCTATTCTCAATAACAACTCAATCCGACTGGGTGGCTAGCTTGTTATCGGCACCAGACATTTTTGAAAAGCTGCATTCTCCATCTTTTTTTTTCTGCTTCTAATCTTGTTTTTTTTTCCAAGTTATGTCTTGTACGTATTCATCTTTTCTCAACCAATTTTTAGCCGTATATTTCCATTAAACTCTTACCACGTTTTATAGCTGGTGTTTTTCTTATCGATCATATTACATCGGCATGATCTTCGTTGTCCGATTGTTGAATATATTTGTGTCTTGTTCTGTGGTCACACTAAGTAACAAAAGACATCTGGTTGATTCAACCGTAACTTCTGTTAACAATATATATATATATATATATATATATATATATATATTGAGAGAGAGAGAGAGAGAGAGAGAGAGAGAGACAGAGACAGAGACAGAGACAGAGACAGACAGACAGAGACAGAGACAGAAGATTGAGATGGGAATGGTGAGATAAAGATAGATAGATAGAGACAGAGACAGAAGATTGAGATGGGAAAGGTGATATATATATATATATATATATATATATACATATATATATATATATATATATATATATATAGAGAGAGAGAGAGAGAGAGAGAGAGATTTGTGTCTTTGAAGTTGTAAAAATCTATCTAACTATTAACGCTCTATTTTCAAATACTGAGCACTGTCACCATAAATAAAGCAACCCCTAAAAACAGTAACGGAGGAAAATTTCACTCGTAAATCTTATTTTTTTTCCGTGTAAAACTTATTCACTTTCTGAGTTTTTTTCGTTTACAGACAGGAATAATAAAGTTATATTTTCCCTGAAATTAATGAATTTAAAAAACGTTTTTCGTTTAAAAGAATCCTTTTGGGCTGTTATACATATATGTGAAGAGACTCAGAAAAAAAATGGAAAGGTCTCATAATCACCTGTGTTTAAAGCTGTAAAGCCTTCTAGACTATACATACATACATATATATATATATATATATATATATATATATATATATATATATATATATATATATATATGATGCTACCTTCTTCAGGGTTGAGCACTCTTTAGGTTGGGCAACTCATCCATTACAAGCTATATAGCAATGGTTCCTCCAACTCCGGAATGGAGCACTTTGGTAGATGGGGAATTATGTGTAAGTAAATATATCGCTTAATTTGATCTTGCTGACTGTTCAGTTCTGTGTAGAGTAGCGGTAAAATGTCCGTCTCTGTCTCTGGGTCTGGAGCGAAGGTTTCGATCCTACCTCGTGGTGCTGGATGGGATATTGGATATCTACACAAACATGTTCATGTTTTTATCCTATTTAGACACCTTCATACATCAAATTTGCTTGTAAGAAGCCCGAACAGGACATGAATATGTTTATGCAGTAAATCCTGTGTTTCATCATATTTCAGTTTCTACTCAATGTTTAATATTGAACGTATCGAATTATTATGAAATAAACCCATCACACAAAGGATATTTTATTACAGATTTTTTACTTTGATATATGTATATATATATAATCCTTTTATATATATATGTTTATATATATATATATATATATATATATATATATATATATATATATATATATATATATATATATAGGGTTTCATCTTCCGAACTGAACCTCACTCTATGTGGAAAAGCCAGATCCGGAGGGGGCAAGTGCCCTGTTTTCCCCCCTAGCGGGTGCCTATCTTTGTTCATAGCAATACAAATTGGGACTCCTGTTTGATAATTAGATGTTTCCGAAAATACTTCATCTTTTATACTTCCAAATTAATAGACAAGGACAAGGTTATTGCAGAACCCACACGCAATCCCAGTCTCTCACTAAAGAGGTCAATGTTCGAGCCTAAAATTAGTAAACTGCACTGAAGATAATCCTGACTTGAAAACGCCCCTAGAGTCTATTTTCCTCATAAGATTCGGTTTACACACGACCACCAACCCGCCTGCACGCCTGTACAAAAGCACATATCGACAATACTCCCCAAACAACAAATACGGTTTACACAGTGGGGAAATAACACGACCACATTTAAAAGTACTGAGAAAAACATGAATTGATAAACGAATAAGTTACCATGAATAAATAAATAAATAAATAAAAACGTAAAATGAAACGGCGTAAAGTACAAATAACAATAGTAATAATGATAAAAGCGAGAACCGATGAGGCCCCTTACGTTCATGATCAATATTGCAGAACGGAAAACAACGCTGAAGCAGGAAAACTGTCATAACTTATTCATTGCGTACATCTGCTTGGATAGAAGATGAAAGTGAAGAGATCCAATGGAAAGAGAATGAGAAATGGGAGAGAGAGAGAGAGAGAGAGAGGTAGTTCAGGAGGGAAACGGGCATCATTATTGTGATTAGTTCTTTCTTGCTGGTGGGTGGATGGGGGAGAGCAACTAAATATAAACAGTTGGTTGTTATACACAATGAAATTTCCAGAGTTGTCCAAAGAAGACAGTTCGAGACGACCAGCTTTTTGACCGGGTCTGTCGGTTGTTGGGTTAGAATTTGACCGACACTCATTGCGTTTGTATTATTGACCTTTCAGTGTGTCATTCTCTGTGGTAGCACATTCGTATATCCGTCCGTCTGTCTGTCGGTCTGTCCGTCTATCTCATTTTGTTCGGATTTCTCTGTTTCTTTCGTTAAGCTCCGGGGCAAAAGTTGGAGTTGGCTCTGTTTCATTACCGTAACAAAAAACAAGAACAAACCCTCACCAAAATGGGGTATGCGAACCAATACGAAAACCCACATTCCCCTAACGTGATTTGGACTCACGACCAACTGATTGCCAGGAGGCTATCTAACAGATTAAGCCAAATTGATCCCACTAAATAATTCTTTCCATGTGTAGGTGAATGGATGTTATCAATTTCCAATGTAAGTTTACGTTAAATTGTCCCCCCCCCCACACTTTGTTCTCGGCGGCAGTTGAGCTCATTTTTTTTTGAAAGGTCGAACTTCTTCTCGTGATCATGGTCCGTACCAGAGACGAGAAGAGTAAATAATTCATCGATCAGCCATTCTCTCATTTTTTTTAAATTGATCACCCCCGTCACAGCATACTGCCAAAAGACACATGAAGGTTTCTATGCAGTAACTAACCATTATCTTTATATTCATTCGGCGCATACATTGATTACAATCTGTTTATAGCTCTGAAACTGTTTGCATCGCTGATAGTACATTCGCATCTATTCATCAAACTACCTCACTCGGTTCTCATCGTTCCCCTCACCTCAGTCGGTCTTATTTTGTTCCTATCAACCTACCTCAGTCTGTCCATATCAATCAATCGATCACACTATCTTTTATCTCTTTCGTTGAATTATTTCATGCGATCTGCTAGCAAAAGCAATATTGTTTTATTTATAATCACATTATCAACGATACCATGTGGAGTATCTCTTGCAATACTAAATCGATATATTTTTTTTTATTTCATTAACCCTGAAAACTAGGATCAGGAAAGGCATTTGCAAATAAAATTTAATCTTAAGATAATTCATATTTATTAGTTGTTTGTTGTCCCATGGGAGCACTGGCCATCGAAACCGTTTCGTTAATGTTTCTGCAACGGATAGTTTTTTTCGGTTGTAAGCTTAAACTAAACCCTTTTACCTCGAAGAGAAGTGAAATCCTCAATCCTACTTTTTTAGCAGAGAGACATTGAGTACCATTTCAAAAATCTTTGGTTTGACTCGGCCAGTGATTGATCCCTGTTTGCTTACGGTACTTGATATTCTACGCACCCTATACAGTCTGCAGGATCACCATCAGCTGACGCGTCCATTCCTCCTCGGTCTACGATCTGGAATCTCCAAGCGAAAATCCAGAAGTCGAAGGCTTTCGAATCTAGACTGCAAAGAGTTGTCAGATTTGCAATGCACGGAAGAAAAAAAAACCTGGATGAGACCTGAAGAATCGACAGGCTTATTTATTGTGAGTACAATGATCACACAATACACAATGGCATCTCACTGCCGACTGAGCAAACTTACAGGAGAGTGTCTGTTCAAGCAGTCACCTGTAGGGTTGCCAAGTTGCTTCTGGAGGTAGTCAAAATGTTTGGATACTTTCTAGATAGTCCTTGTAGTTGAGTTACATGCGAGGACCGAAATTATGATATTAAAAGTAGTGAGAGAGAAACAATCGAAGTTTTTTGACGTTTTAATTTGAATTCTAGAATGCATGTCTGTATCTTGAATTTCTCTATTCCAGCACTTTTTTCTTTATACGATTTTATTTGAAGGAATAAAAACTGTTCAAAATAGATTAAGATTATAATAGCATTCATATTTACCATTTTCCAGTCCTTGAGGAATTTTGTATAAAATACATACATCCTCACATACTCACGTAGATGAATACATACACGCATACTTACAAATATGTACCTCCAATATATATATATATGTGTGTGTGTGTGTGTGCATTCCATTATTGAATAAATAAATATTGCATTGTTAAATAAAAACATACAGTTATATCTATTTTTTTTTTGGAAAATAAAAATGAAATTCAATATTTACCAAAAATTATTTTTTTTCCTGGTTAGATAAATTTGTTTGTTCGTAAACAGAATTATCAATTTCTCTATCAGTATCGGCCTTTCTTCTTTTTTTTTTCTTTCTAAAAGTTTCCAATAAATTGTCTTTCTCTCTTTTTTCTTCCATATGAATCACCCTCTCGGTCTGGGTCTAAATGTCCATCTCCCCCTCTCTCTTTCTAATTGTTTATTCGTTTGCTTTTCATTCGTTTTTTTTTTTTGTTTTTTTTCCTCCTCCTGGATATATTTCTTGATGTCTTTTCATAATTTTATCTTTACATCTCGGTTGATCTCCCTGTATTCTTTCTTTCTTTCTCTTTCACACACACACACACACACACACACACACACGGAGAATTTCTCTCTGTCTCATATTCCTCAAAGGATTCTCTTTTTCTTTCCCTTTTCTCTTCACTTAACACAAGGATTTCTTTCTTTCTGTGTACATTTCATCTGAAGTAGTGGTCCCAACCTTTCTCTCTTTCTTTGCTTCCAATATCAAATTCTCTCTACTTATATAGTTCTCTCATATCCAAACATCTTTTCTATCTTTCTTTCAATCATCTTTCCTATTTACTTCTTTCTTTCAGGTTTGTATTTCTCTTCCTCTCAGTATCACACACTTTCCCCTCTTACTCGTCATTTCATAATCTTTCTATCTTGCAGTTCATATCTATCTATCTATCTATCTATCTATCTATCTATCTATCTATCGAAGACTTCATATCTATCTATCTATTTCAGACTGTTCATATCTATCTATCTATGTATCTATATCGGACTGTTCATATCTATCTATCTATCTCAAAGTGTTCATATCTATCAATCTATTTCAGACTGTTCATCTCTATCTATCTATCTCAGACCGTTCATATCTATCTATCTATCTATCTCAGACAGTTCATATCTATCTATCTCTCTGGCCGGATCTGTTTTTTTCTCATCTCCTCTGTCTCTTACTTCGTTTGTCCCCTTCCCCCCTCTCTCTCCTCCCTCTATCCCCTCTTCTATACTGCATATTCAGCTACTCCTTCCTCATAATCCCCAGGAGGTAGTTTTATCGAATAAATTCAGGCACCCCAATTATATAATATCGAGTTCGCTTGCCATCTCAACTCTGCAACAGTTAACATTAAAACCAGAATCTTTCAAAAATACATCGCAAGAAATAAGTTTGTTATCTAATTTAGTTTCATTATTGCTCGACTCACTTGAGAAATGTTGCGGGTAGGACAAGAAAAATATCTTGATTCACCGTAAACAAGACTACATGCGCCACAAAAAAGAAAATAAACAAATCAAATATAAAGATTCAACAACAAAGAAAAAAAAAACACTGAAAAGAAAGGAATATTGTTTAGCAATCTCACAGTTCAACAATTTTTTTTCCATCAGATATGATTTTAAGTGTATTTGATGTATTTTTCGCTGATTTTTAAACCGTTTTTTGTCTTCTTCTCATCACGTATAGTTTCCAAGATAAGACCATTTGTTTTTTTCAGTTTATTACATATCTCGAGATTCGAAATTCAAATCGCAGATTTTTTTTTTCTTCAAATTTACTGAGAAATACAATGATGTTGTGATCATCTATTTTCAGATCGTACCACCAAAAGTTCCGTTTGGAAAGAGTATTCAAATCTCTGATGACAACCCCCACCGAAAAAACATGGAAAAATGAGCATGACAGAAAAGAATTGCTCCTTCCCCATTCCCCAAAGCCTTCATCCAATCACTGAAACGATATAAAAACATTATGATACAAGGAAAAATATATAAAATTTATTACAAGACTGTCTGCTGCAAGGTCTATTGCAGCTGAAGATGATTACTGCATCCTTTTGCATTGTATATATATATATATATATATATATATATATATATATATATATATATATATGTGTACTGTAGAGAGTAAGACAGACTCGGGAGTGAGGTGTTTGGGGGTAAGGTTTATTAATCCTTATGAGTAGAATGTCCATACATGTTTCGGGATTCTTTCCATCATCAGTGGTGTGTGCTGTATATATATATATATATGTATATATATATATATATATATAAAAGAATAATTAGAAAAATATATCCGTATTTTGCATTAATGAATCGCACCGTGAGCACCAGAACTATATATCTAAAAAAGTATCAAAATTTGATAGAATTTTCATTGAAGATCATCTAGAAAAAATACCAGCCGAAGATTTGGGAATTGCTGGTCCAAAATAACAATAAAGACCTCAAAAAAGCAAAAAACAAAAAGAGCTGTAGTAATGTTACGACGGAGTATACATCTAAGAGGCTGGATCAAAAAGCCTGTTATCTGACACATAGTTATTAGCTGGAAATCAATTTGAAATCTTTTATGTAAAACGTTCCGTCTATGAACCAATCCATCAAGCGCAAGGAAGGAGATTGAATGAAAAAATGAATATTTGTTGAATAAAACACATGCTTTATTTCATTATCAGGCTACGGACTTATTGATGTAACTACATTTTCCTCAACAAGGAATCATGTCCCGGTAAAGTAGAGAGAATTACCGACTTCCAGGTTGAGACAGGGAACAGATTCGAGGCCCTGTGGAAGAACGGAAGTAGCGCAGTGGAAAATGATAAAATTCAGGTAAATTTAATGAAAACAATCTGCAGATAGAGTAGACAGACCAAATGAAAATAATAATAAGATTTTAATAAACAGAAAAAGAGGCAAGAGAAATGGAAGGAAACATGGAGATGAGAGTTAAGATTATCTAAATAGGGAAAAGCTTTAGAGGTTGAGCTTGCTCTGTCAAAGGCTTGCCATCCTAGGGTAATTCTTCGCTTGATTTCTTCTTCTTCTTTTGAGGATTTCATGGTTTTTCGTTGTCCTTGGTAGATGTAGTGATCTACTTTCTCCAGTTCTGTGTCCTCGATTAGATCCAAGTGTTTTTATTTCCGACGTGGTTGTTGTTCATGATCTTCGTCTTGCTGACGTTAATGTGTAGGTCGACATTCTTGCTCTCTTCATTTAGTCCATCTAGCATTTGTGGATTGTTGTGTCTTTGTCTTCAACATATTCATTTTGTCCTCGATTTTGATCTTAGTGTTCTTATTTCTGACGTATTTGTTGCATATGATCTTCGCCGTGGCTTCAATCCTTTATTTTTCCAAAATGCCGGATACACCGCCATCTTTGTTTATATACACTACAATTATTAGTAATTCGGACTCCGTTGGTAGTTAACGACTGTAGAATGACGATTTGAAGGTTTCCATAAAGAATAACACAAAGAAGATGAGAGACGCTTAAACAAGAATTGATATTTTTTGTCCTTATTGTTGTTTCATCAATCTATCAATTTCACTGTCTCTGTTTCTTCCTTCCCCACTTCCCATATCTCTCTCTCTCTCTCTCTCTCTCTATATATATATATATATATATATATATATGTATATATATATATATATATATTCTTACTATACATTTAGAATAACTATGTTTTAGGTGGGTTGGATCAGAAATCCTCAAAACAAAAATTTTGAAAGAGCAGGTGGAAGTAAAACGTACAAAATACAAAGAGAGTAGATATATTAATGAATCCTGGTCTCATGGAGATGGTCGTGTTTGCAATGTAGCAAATATTCAACATTGCTCTCCCTTTTATTCTTATTCTCTGGCTCTCCTTTCCTCCTTGCTCTTCGCCCACCAGAGCTCGCGGGTTTGCTCGGAAGCTAATCAAAATAATGGCAAGGCTTGTAAACATGGAGAATAACAGCGAATGAAAGTCGGAGTTAATGGAAGATCAAAAGCAGATGGTACTCTTCTTGATGGACTGTTGATGGGTGCAGAGAGACAGAGACGGAGAGATTGAGAAGAACTGGCCAAAAGAGAGAGCGTGAGAGGGCATAAGAATGAATAGAAAGAAAGGGGAAAAAAAAGAAAAGAATGATGTAACTGTGAGAGAGAGACATCAAGAAATGGATGATTATGAAAGAGAGTAAGAGAGAATGATTGCAGGAATCCAGAGAAAGAAAAAAAAGAACAAGAGAATACGAACAGAGAAAAATGAGGAGGTGGAAAGAGAAGAGAAGAGAGACGGCGAAAAGAAACTGACTAAGTGATCAGAAAAGGAAATATAAAGAGGGATAATCAGAAGAAATTAACCGGGATATATATATATATATATATATATATATATATATATATATATATAGAGAGAGAGAGAGAGAGAGAGAGAGAGAGAGAGGTCGGCACGAGATGAAAAGGCAGACACAAAACGAAAAAAAATGGCGGATATGTATATTAAATGCCGTTTAATCAGATTATTGAATAGTAAACTTGAAGATCTTATAAAACTTATTACATTGATAGGATCTTCTGTAGATATCTACTATGCTCAGATTAGTCTTGCACAGGGCCACAAATCTGGTAAGTCAGTTATTTATTTAGACATACTTCATTTCAAATAGCCTCTAATGAAACACGTTTTCAAGATATGGACCACGCAAGGGAGTAACCTCTCCTCTTGCGAGAAATATATGTGTGTTGGGGAGATGTTCTTATCATTGAACTGAACAGCAAGCTGGTAAGCTAGAAGCACAAATAGTTGCCTTTATGACCAAATCTTGACCGATAGAAAGCTGTCTTGAAGCGATGCTGCTCTAATCCTTATGGGTTGCAAGTTCGATTCCTGCAGTAACCAATTTCTTGAATTGTTTTTTCTATTCACGCTTTCAATGCCAACTGGTTCCATTCACGGTGTAATAATGGGAGGTCAGTTCAGATCGAGTTTCAAATAAAATAATGAATTTATGATTATTCTGTGGGATTAATTATCCATTTCCTAATAGAATAATTATCCACATTCAGAAAACAATAGAGCATATATGGACCGTGGAGGAACAAGTCAGGATTTGGACATTAACTAGTTATTTGAACCTCTGAATCACCACACACACACACACACACACACACACACACACACACATATATATATATAGTAGCTGCTAACTGTTTATGTAGCACGTTATACATCGAGTAGTATCTATCAATTAAATACGTTCAAACTTTGATTTAGTCTCAGTATTGCATACATAAAGATCAAGTAATCCTAATCTGTGGTCAGACTAGTGTTTCAGGTTAAAAGAAGAGTGATTTTCCCAACAACAGTCATAGTTCGAAGTTTTAAGAATTCAATCATTTGTTACTTCGTCAAGGAACCTTGCTATGCCTTCAACCCTACATGGATGGTCAGAAGATTTCTCTTTTTTCTTATTCGTTGTCCTTCGATGTCTATCTATATAATCCTCTCTGCTGGGAAATAAGGGATGGGCATGTATATACTGGCTGGATTCCCCCGACCTTTTGCTTTGTTTTGTTTTAAATTTACAGTGATTAACAATAGGGAATTTCAGTTCTAGCCTTGCCGATTTCTACAGATGGGTAAGAGAGAGATAGAGATAGAGAGAGAGAGAGGTGGGGTGAAGACAGAGGGAGAGAGAGAGAGAGAGAGAGAGAGGGGGGGCGGAGACAGAAAGATAGGGATAAATCTTTACCCATGAAATCTCAAGTTAAATTCTAGCAATATATAGTAAATATAATTTGAAAATAAAATCAAGTACTCAGTGACACAGTAAATTCAGCCAGTCTTAGAGATGATGGAATAATCAATCACTTCGCTCAGTCTAAATCATTTTCAGCAAGCAAAGTATTCATCTCCAGTGGAAATGAAAAAAAAAAGAAAAGAAAAGATGATTGAACAGAGAATTCTCCCTTTAAATTTGTTTCAGCGATATTCTTCATGTCTTGTGCATTTTTTTCAAACTACCCTGGTCAACCAATCCCAGCGACCAGATTAGGCTGCCTGTGTTTTCTAGTTTTCCCCCAAAAGCTTTTAGACCATGGATGTGATTAAAGAGAACGTAATGAGGTAGCTGATGGTGATCTGTGACTGTTTTGAAAAGTTTAAAGGATGCCAGAGAACCTACATGACCTCCAACTAATTCTAGATGAATTAAATGAACAAAGCAAGAAAACTCCCCCCCCCACACACACATGAACTGAAGCAAAACAAAGCTCACGTGCAACACTCACATCGGGAATAAGTATATAGCAATCAAAATTAAAGATACAGAACTGGAGAAAGTAGACCACTACATCTAGCTAGGACAATAAATTTCTATGAGACCCCCAAAAGAAGAAGAAATCCAGCGAAGGGTCACTCTAGGATGCTGCTTTTTCAGCAGAGCAAGCTCAACTTTCAAAAAAAAAAAAAAAAAAAAAAGAAAAGATTCCTTTAATCCTAAAAAGAAGGGTATACAACTAATGCATCATCCCGATAGTCATCTATGGAGTTGAAACTTGGAACCTAATGAAGACACTGATTCGCAAACTAAGAAGTATGCAATGCGCACATGAGAGGACCATGCTCAACTTCACATGGCGATATCACAAGACAGCACAATATATCAGGGATAAAACAGGAGTCCAAAACGTCATAGAACGCACTAAAAAGCTAGAATGGCCATCACGACTCACGATATGGATTCCCGGAGATCCCATGCGCAAACAAGGCCAGCAGATTTTAAGATGGAGAGACGAACTAGAGAAATTCAGAAAGTATTGGTTCTGCGCCGCCCACAGTTGAAACGTGGCTAATCCAAGGGAAGGTCTATGTCCAATGAAAGATATTGAAAGGTTGGTGATGAACTAAACGCTTACATACTCTACTGTAAAATATAACATTTTTCCACGTTTCTAACAGTGTAGTTCATTAGTTCTTGACCTTTTTTCTGACAGTGATCTGAAATCTCATCTATTATCGATCATTGATATGTATATTCTCATAATCAAGATCTATTTTAGACATAATTACTAACGCTGGTTATTACAAAAAGAAAAAAATGAAAGATGATTTGTGATATTTTAACAATGACTTGAACACAAAAATAAAATATAATATCTATGAGAAAGGTACATCAAATCCAAATTCTGTTTTCATGGCTGATAGGGTAACATGTTAATGTAACTGTTTTGTTTTCAAATCCCTGGAACCGTTACACGGTAAACAACTGTTGATCTTGACAAGAGAAATTTTGCACATATTACCATAATACCAAAGTATGTGTAAAACGTAAATGTATGAGAGTACTGGGGAAAATTACATCAAATTACATTAGCACATATTGGGAAATAAATGACTGAAGATGCAAGAAAAAAAATTTGAAATTTTTTTTTGTGTTTCGTGTTTAAAACTGTAAAGCTTTATAGAGTATATATATATATATATATATATATATAAAGAGAGAGAGAGGAACGTATATACGGTGGACAGTAAAGTACCAGCAAACAACACAGTGACAGAAAAAAACTCTCTTGAGACGCGCTAAGTGATCGAAGGTGAGAGTGTAATAGTAAGGCCGCCCGTCTGCACAAAAAACTGTAATTATGCGAGGGAGAGAGTAGAACGGAGGAGTTGGTGGCGGCGGCGGCGGCGGCAGGGGAGGAGAAGGTGGAGTAGGAGTTCCTCTGCAGCACGTAAAGTGAACTGGTGGTGGCGATGCATAGTTGAAGTCGCGAAAGCTGAGCTTTCAAAAACGTTTTATTTTTGGTCTGATTTAAAAAAGCTGACACCACAGCCTCCCAACACCCGGGCCCCCACCAAACTTCCCCCACCCCCCACTACGTTCCACCTCCACTCCGGAACATTTAGCACATTACCCTCACGTGCTAAAAATTCTACCTTCTCGTCTCCACCTACTCTCTTCCCTCACCACCGTCTTAAGCCCTTTCGTTAGCCGAGACTTGAGGAATGGAAAAGAACGTAAATTTGACACTGAAATTAAAGCTCGAATTAGGTTGGCTGGTGGTCGGTGAGGAGGGTAGGCAAACCGGTAGAGGTTGCAAGGGCTTGCGGTGTGTAATTGAGAAGGAATGTCTGTCGAAGGTACGAGAGACAGAGACAGAGAGACAGTGAAAGAAATAGACACGAATATAGAAATAAAAAAAAATTATAAGATAGAGATCGTAAAATGCTAAATTTGGTTATGGAGGCAGTTACGTATTAATCTGCTGTTGCCCGGCGACGGTGTTCGAGTAGAAAAAAGCCAGATTTCGAATCTTGATTTTCTCAGTAAATGGGTCCTCCCAATTCTAAAAACTGGCTCAACACAATCTTTCTCGATAGTTTTCCCCATTGAGACGTACAAGACTATACTTGATACCTATCATGATTTCACATTCATTTATTTCGTCGTTTGCAACCAGGGCACTCAGAGGGTCTAGTCAGAGGCTCCTGCCAGGGGCTCTAGTCAGGGACTCTAGTCTGAGGTTTCAGAGATCCTTGGCTTGCGTTGTAGAGTGCAATGAAGTAATTGGTCAGGGAAAATACGGGATCGATACCTGCGACTCTCTTCATGATACCTAGCTCATTACGGCGCCTAGTATTCACAGACGGTCACCAGTCTAGGTACTGACCAGGTTCAACATCACCTAACTTTGGCGATATTATTAGAACCGATTCGGCCGTGAAGTTGGAACTATTTCGTCTTAGCATGCATGAAATAAATCAAATGATCCTACCTGGGTCAAGATTTAATGTCTTTCCTGTGCAAAATTTGCGAAATGAGGATTGGCATGAAAACACGACTTACCTGCAAAAAAGAAAAAAAAGGTCAAGTTAGTCGTAAAGCATGAGTTAATCCAAAACAAATTACAAACAACACGATTAACTCTTAAATTAATACTAAACATTTAAATGGTAACATCAAGGGTAATAACCACTGATCAAAGCTGTTTTTTCAGCTCTGAGAGAATTTTGAGATAAAATATTTTTTGAAAATTTTATCATAACAATTTTATCAAACCTTTTTTCCAATACCCAAGGGTTCCACTGTCAATTGGGAGTAGTATCATCCGATAAATGATATTAGGAGTTTTGACACGCGTAAGACTAATTCGTGATAATAGAATCATAGCAACTGAATAAATACACGCCTAAAACAGAAAACAGAAAATGGTCACAGTTTTACAAATCGCTGTGACTATATTTCGCATTAATTGGGGTTTTATAGAGCATGGCTTACCTGTATAAATGTTACACCGAATCAGCAAGTTGCTTTTTTTTTTGTCGAAGAATGGATAAATGCGTAGTTTTAATTCGAACAAAATTTTATTCAATCAAATCAATGATATAAAACGACTTTTTTTTAATAATCAAGTTTATGTGATCAAAGTTAAATCAGTCCTTTTTTTTTACAAAAAAATAACTGCATATATATATATATATATATTTTTTTTTTTTACACAAGAATAAATACGTAGTTTAATTTGATCAAGAGTTTATCGAATCAAAACAATCATACGAAACAATTATTTTTAACTATCCAACTGAAATCAAACTTCTTTTTACAGAAAATAGGTCTATTTCACCAATTAAGCAAGTTCGCCGATTAAGCAAGTTCGCCAGTTCGGAGTAAAATATACACAAGATGACTATAAAGGCCTCGCACAGTTGAATAACATCTCCGATCAATGTTGTTGTAATCCTCATTGTTGCCTATTAAACATTTCCTCTTTAAGTCAAATACAGTGTGAATTCACGCTATTTGCGTGTGTACGAGTCACGCTATTTGCAACCTGCTTAGTGGCTGATTTGGTAACGTGTTTCCAACCAACGGCAATGGTTGATGATTGAATCCATTTAAAAGGATTTCGAATGATGGCTGGACCCATTTGTAAGATAAGTATAACAGAATTTTCATACCTTCCGCAAGATTGAGCTATGTTTATTTTATTTACGTTTTCTATGGCGACTGATACATTAACCGAATAATGACAGGAGAACATTTCAAACAAATTTTTATATGATATAACGCAATTATCACATACATCACTGTCGGATCACATACATCCATTTCTTAGTACATAACTGTTGCGTTGGGAGAAGTGAATAGAACAGAGAATAAATGAGAAGAGAATTTGGGTTGAAAGTAGTTATATGGGCCTCTGAATCACCGGTAGCTGTTTAGCCCGATGGTAAGAACATCGCTTCATTGAAGCGGCTACCCTATCGGGGGCTGGTTCGATTCCTGCTACAGCCCCATTTTCTTTAATTGTATATTGTATTTACGTTATCTACAGTGACTGATAATCAATATGCATATATGGCACTTCAAGATTTCGAATGTAGATTTTTGCGGAAAGTAAAAAAATTCTGTTTATGACATCACAGACATTTGGCATCGGAAAACATTTAAAATATAATAAAAAAAACGTCGAGAAATATTTAGATTCTGGAGAATCTTGATGTTATTTCTATAGGGAAACATCTAGAATCTAGATGTTACAGATAGATCCCCCAAAGTAAGGTTCCAAAAAGGGGAAAAAGCGTTTGAGGAAAAAAAATTGAAGGGTTTAGTGGAGTACTGGTGCCAATTTTCAAGTCTATAGATAAAACAGTGTGGCTTGAAGCGCTGGAAAACACAAACAAACACTTAAATAACACACACATAAATTTACGCTCATGTAGGAAAATGTTAGAACCATCTTTGATGGCTACAGTGGTTCAATTTACAGACTTCTATCGACCAACCCAATAGTATTCCTACCGTAACAAGACCAACAAGAAAAATTCTCAGCAAAATGGGGGGGGGGGAATTAAAATCAACACATCCCCACCATGATTTGAACACGCCACCAAATTATTGACAAAAGGCTGTATTACAAATAGAGTTAAATTAACACTACAGATATATCTTGGAAATTTCTGAAAATGTATTATATAGATAAATACACGAGGGCTTATTTAATTCTGATAATTGGGTACACTTATACAATTTTCTACTAATTTTCATTTGTTATAGGTACAATACAAAAAGTTGCAGTTTGACCCTGAAACAGACAGTCTTGTCTATCTACCTATCTATCTATCTATCTATCTATCTATCTATCTATCTATCGACCGATCGACAGATTGATAGATAGACACAAAGGTATAATTAGCCCCAAACATGACCCGATGCGACCCACATTCAACCAGGGTCGCCTCGTTTTCTTCGCTCTATCACGCTTTGTAGAGCACGGTGATTGTAACAAACTCAACCCACACCATGCAATTTGCTAGTCAGATGTGTCTCTCCTGCTCACGTATATTTAGTTGATCTCTTCGGTATTGTTTTGATTCTGAAAACTGACACATCCCGATTCCCCTACGGATAACCGTGAGAAGCAGAAAAAGAAGCAACAGTCATTTCCAGTCTGGTACCTGTCTTACATTTCTGAAATCCGAAAATTTCTGGATTCCAATAAATCTCTGGTCCCAAAAGTTTCGGTTAATAAATTCTGTAAATAGATAAATAGATAGATAGATAGATAGATAGATATACGCATCCCCCTTATCTATCTACGAGAGAGGAAGTGGATGTACCCTTAGTGCAAGTTTCGACACACCATAATACAATACCCGAGAAAGGCTAGAGTAACCGAATACAACAGCTGAAACGTTGTGTTAAGAAGCCAAAGACGATCAAATTAACCCGAACTAAACCTCACATTATACTGTTCCGATACAGAAAATAATAACTGTTCTTCCAGAGAAAATAATAATTCTCTGGAAGAATAGCCATTGCTCTTTTATAGAATTCTGGTCTTAGATAGAAACTTTTGAATTATGGTAAACAACATTTTCAGACCGTAGTATAAAAAGCAATGCAGCTAATTTTGCTTTTAAATTCTGTTTTGTTTAGCGACTTTTCATTCAATTATAGATGAATTAAACAAGACAAGATTTACTGATCAATCACAATACCACCCATTGGACTTATCTCGAAAATATATCTCTTTCAAGACACTGAGATAGATATCTACATAAAGCTTAGATTAGTCTGGCATAGTTTACAGTCAGATCGGGTTTGATACAGCAGTTCCCGTACGATCAACAAAGTAACGCAATGTTGAGCCCGGTCAGAACCTAGATATAAGAACACAAGCTAACCCATCCCTTCATTGAACCCTCTGACTTGCCACGCTACGAGCTGCAAGAAATGTGAAAATAAGTCAGTCACAAGGCTGCAAGTGTGGGGCATCAAGTAAAGATAGAGCACATTACATTGTTATATTGGGTAGCGACGCTAACTCGCCATTTCCCAACTGACAGGCACTCGTAATAGTTATTTACTAAGCTTAGTTTAGTACGGATCAAAATCACGTGCGTTGTACATCCAGAAATAATCGAACTTGAACGGATTCCGTCTTGTCCCTGCAGACAGCTGAACGGCACTGGAGTATCCCCCTCCATGGTGCAAGTGCATGGAGCCCCTAGGATATCCATACGCTAGAATCCCTCCTGATATAGTCCAGAGGGAAGCAGAGAACGATACTTCTGGCATCAGTATGGCTGCTGGAGCTGCCAAATCGACTTCAAATTGCGTGTCACACCACCTGTGAGAGGCTCTACTTCCTGGTTTAGATTGTATTTCTCCTAGACTGGTTGATTTTTCCAAGGCTAGAGAGAACAATCTGCTCTGCAATTTCACCCATACCTTACGAAGAAGAGATTGATTCATGCTTTTTCAAATGATATCGGGACAAAATGAAGTGTAGGACACCCAGATATGACCGAATTCTTCTACTCATTATCTGCGCGAGTAGATTTCTCTGTGTAGAGATACCCCGAGTCACTGAGATGCGTTGGTGAATCGAACACAGTGGTACTTGACCTTTTTTTTATTTTTTGCCCCATGCCCCATCTCAACATCTCAAAAAAATTGATGTCCCC